>BMAU01006757.1:0-75862 GCA_019973935.1 Trichonephila clavipes
TAACTTCGCATTACTGTAAGCGCATGCGCAGATATTTTGTTCCTAAGAAAATCAACTAGCTGTTGTGAGATCACTTGTTTTTCTGCCATGCAGTATGTAGCTGCTTTTGTTCGCGTTATTAAAAAATATTTAAAAATGAAGCAGAGCGTAATGCTTGAATACTTACTAGATTAGAATTCGAATAATTTAGATGGATAAATTAGATTCATTCGAAATGAACCACACCGATGCAGAACTAGAGTTAAGAAATTTTGAAATTAGAACGAACCCTTGACCACACCCTGTTTTTTGTTTCATGGTGCATACGGACCGGCAAGAGGGAAAGATTAGAAGGAAGAAAATAAAAAGGTAAGAAATACCTTTATAATCTGAATAGAACTTTGATTGCTTTAGATTTAAAGATTTATATTGTGTGTGTCATATCTAGTAACTGTATTTTATAAAAAATGGATGACATAAAGAAATTGAAAAAATTAGAGCTGTTACTCGTACAGCATATTGAAAGTAACAAAAGTTATGAATAAATTAGAAAAGGAATTTGATTCGCAATCTATTGATCTTTTACAGGAACATTTTGATTATTTAAATGAACATTTAAAACAATTAAGAGAATTAGATAATAAGATCAAAAATATTATTCAAGTAGAAGATGAATTCGATGCAGAAATACAATCTACATTCGGATATAATGAGAAAATTTCTATGTTGTGTTCTAAAATTAAAATTCAAATTAAAAACTCTAACCAAAAGTGATCCTAGTGTATCATCACAAGCAACAGTGAATGTTCAAAATGATTCTTTTAACAATTCGTTTAATGGATCTTCTGTAAACTCTAACAAAAATGTTAATTCTGTTCGTCTACCCAAATTACAAATAGATAAATATTTCGGCGATCCATGTTTATGGTTAGAATTCTGGAATAAATTCCAAAACTCTATAGACAAAAATGAAACATTGACAAAAGTAGATAAATTTTCGTATTTAAAATCCTTATTAGGAGGAGCGGCCGGTAATGTAGTAAACGGTTTTGCATTATCTGATGATAATTATGACAATGCTTTGATATTATTAAAGGAAATATTCGGAAGGGAAGGAATCGTGGTTAATGCACACATGTCGAAACTGTTGAATCTTTATCCTGTAAAGGATTCAAATAACGTGATTGGATTAAGAAAGTTATACGATATTTGTAAAATTCAAATTGAAGTCTAGAGTCACTTGACGTAACATCTGGAATGTACGGTCATTTACTGCAGCCGATCGATTCTTCTTAAATTATTACCAGAAGATCTAGTCTTAGATTTTAACAGAAAACAATTAGGAAAAAAGAGGAAAGTACATTCGATGTAATGGAACTGTTGCAATTTCTAAAAATAGAAATCGAATGCCGTGAATCAGCAAATCTGCTAAGCGGCTCGAAGGGGAAAGGAAAAAATTATCCCCTCATAATTCTAAACACATGCCAATCGTGTCAGGCGATAATCAAAACATTTCGCGCAGTAGACAGAACAAAAATCATATTCCATTGAACAGTAATTCATCGAGAACTTTTGAGTATTTCACGCCAGTCATAGAAAAAATGTATTTACTGCGATAGCGATAAACATGGTTCTGAATTGTGTGATGATTTAAGCGTAGATGAAAAGAAAGAGATTTTGAGAAAGCAAGGGCGTTGTTTTTTATGCTTAGAAAAAATCATAGAATTAGAGACTGTAAGAAAAAGAAATGTGTAAATGTAATAAGAAACATAATCAATCACTTTGTTTTCAATCGGTTAGAAAAACCCGTGACCTTGATGTTGAGAATAACGTAGTGTCTGCAGTTTCTCACTATAACTATAATATTAAGAATAAAGAACCAGAAGTAAAAAACGCTGAATGTTTCGTACTTCTGCAAACGTGCACTTCATGCGTTCGTTCCCCTCTTGATGATAAACTTGAAACAGTTCGCCTCTTATTAGACAACGGTAGTATGAGAAGCTTCATTACTCGAGGAAATTTCTCGACAGCTTAAACTTCCTGTTGTTAGGAAAGAAACTTTATCTGTATATTCGTTCGGTGCTAAACAAGCTACCGAAAAAACATATAATGTAGTAAAGTAATAATTGAGAATCGTGACGAACCGACTTTAAACATAGAAATTGAAGCGTTTGAAACTGATCAAATAACTGCAACTAATATACCCGTACCTAGTAATAATATTTCAAAGATAAATAAACAATTGAAAGGATTAAAGCTTGCTGATTGTTATGAATTTAGAATAACAAGATAGTTATTTTAGTGGGTGCTGATTACTATTATGACGTCGTATTAAATAGAATTAAAAGGTTAAATGATAAACTAGTAGCTACCGAAACTTTGTTCGGTTGGTGTATCCTAGGCAAAACTGAGATGACAAACACAATCCTGGGAATGAAAATAGTCGTTGAAGAAAAATTAATTTCAGATGATTTAACTAAATTTTGGGAATTAGAAAACTTAGGCATTGAGGCTAACGCTACAGAGAATATTAGTGATGATGTAACCCTGAAAGAGTTTGAATCTGGAATTTCATTTTTCCGACAACAGATATAGCGTTAGGCTCCCTTGGAAACCGGGAATGAAAGAACAGTTGCAAGATAACCGTACGGTTGCCCTTAAAAGATTCAGGGGACTACAATCAAAATTTCTTAATGACCCTTTTCTTTTTAATGAATATAGAGCTGTATTAGAAGAACGTAAATCTGAAAATATAATTGAGAGTGTGACGAATGAATTAAAGGAAGATAAAACAATATTTTATTTGCCGCATACGGCAGTTATCCGCGAAGATAAAACAACGAGTAAATTGCGTATAGTTTTTGATGCGTCTTCCCATGCCAAAGGACAACTTTCCTTAAATGACTGTTTACATATTGGTCCCAATCTAAATCCTGATATTTTTCTTCTTTTAGTAAAATTTAGAGAAAAACCGCGTAGCTTTCACCGCGGACATAAAGCAAGCCTTCCTTCAGATTCAACTTGATGAAGAAGACAGGGATGTCACCAGATTTCTTTGGAATGAAAATCCCAATGGCCCTGAAGAACTCATTCAAAGCTACCGGATGACTCGCGTGTTGTTCGGGTAAGTTCCAGCCCGTTTTTACTTGCTGCAACGATCAAGCATCACCTGAAAAGGTATGTAGAAAAATTTCCTGAAACTTGTGAAATGTTGAATAATTCTTTATATGTAGATGATCTAGTTAGTGGTAGAGAGAATGTAGAACAAGCTTTTAAAACAAGTTTAGAAAGTGTCGATATTTTTAAAGGTGCAAGTATGATTTTAAGAAAGTGGCAAACTAATTCACCAGAGTTGCGTGATCGTTGGAAAGAAATTGGTATGGACATCGGCCAATCTGTTGAATCTAAAACTCAAACTTTGGTTCCTTCTTAAATTCTAGGAGTTGCATGGAATCCCGATCAAGACACTTTTTACTTTGACACTGGAGGTATAATAAAATTTCTTAAAAAACAAACGAATACTAAACGATGCTTGTTACAAGCTGCAGGTCGTATTTTCGATCCTGTTGGTTTTCTTAGTCCTTTTATAATTAGATTAAAGATTTTAATACAAGAACTGTTGTGCTTGGGTTTGGATTGGGACGAGTTCTTTCCAAAGAACTTAGAATCTAGTTGGAATGAATGGTGCGAGGAAGTTCGGAATTAAATACTTTCAGCATACCTCGCTACTATTTAGGTTATGCCCTTCAAAACGAAATAGATAACATTCAGATACATTGTTTTTCAGACTCCTCTAAGAAAGCTTATGGTACAGTAGTTTACCTCCGAATAGCATTAAAGAATGGGAAAACTTTTACCAATTTTGTAGCATCGAAGTGTAGGGTGGCCCCATTAAAAACAATTTCGTTATCCAGACTAGAGCTAATGGGCGCTCTACTTTCAGCCAGATTGAGTTATAAAATTTCCAAAACTGTTAACTATATAACATCTCGTTACTTCTGGACTGATTCATCTATTACTTATTTTTTGGATCAAGGGATCTGCTGCTAGATTTAAACCATTTGTAAAAAACAGAATCAAAGAGATTCAAAAATATACTGATCCTATAGAATGGCGTCATTGCCCTGGGAAAGATAATCCCGCTGATTTGTTGTCTAGAGGTATGTCTGCATCCGAGTTACGTAGCAGTGAATTATGGTGGCATGGACCCCCTTGGTTAATACAGAATGAGAGTTCCTGGCCAAAAGCTTTGGATTTCTCAAAGGAGATAGACATTGAGCAAATAGGAAAATATGAGCTTCGCAAAGAAACTATGGTAAACTCAACGACTATAGAATCCCCTCCCGATAATAATTTAATCAAAAGATATTCTTCATTTGATACATTAATTATAACGACTGCATGGTGTTTACGATTCGTCAATAATTCCAAAATTAATATTTCTGAAAGAAAAAAGGATTATTTGAATACAACCGAACTGCGAAATGCTGCAGAAGTGTTGGTAAAATCTGTACAGCAATCTGAATTTAAATCGAAATAAAGTGTTTACAGTTAAAACATCAAATTCCAAAGAACAGTAAGATTTTATCATTAAACCCATTCCTGGATAAGGATGGACTGTTACGAGTTGGTGGAAGATTAAAATTTTCAAACCTTTCAGATTCTCAGAAGCATCAACTGATCTTGCCAAAGACACACCATTTAACAGATTTAATTATAAACCATTTCCATAAAAATATCTCTACATTCAGGTACTCAAACTACACTTTTTCTGATCCGCCAATATTATTGGATACCTTCTGGTCAAAACCGTGTGAGACGTGTAATAAACAGATGTGTGACTTATTTTAAAACAAGAATCAGGACTGTTAACCAAATGATGGGCGACCTGCCCAAAGATCGAGTTGTACCATCTCGACCGTTTGAAAAGGTCGGGCTAGACTTTGCAGGACCAATAATTACAAAAACCTAACCTAAAAAGATCTAGAGTAACTTTAAAATCCTATATTGCAATTTTCATATGTTTTTGTACCAAGGCTACTCATTTTGAAGTAGTGTCTGATTTAACTACGGACAGTTTCTTAGCTAGTCTTAGAAGATTCATAGCCAGACGATCAAAACCAGCAACAATTTGGAGTGACAACGCTACAAATTTTAAAGGCGCTAAAAATGTCTTAGATATCCTATTAAAAATATGTCAATCTGATCCTGTACAAAAATATAGTGCCAAAGAAGGTATAGAGTGGAAATTCATACCTCCGGCCTCACCTCATTTCGGTGGACTATGGGAAGCTAATATTAAATCAATGAAAAAAATTCTATTAAAAGTGACTAAATCAACTGTTTTAACCTTTGAAGAGCTCACTACCCTTTGTGGCGCAGATCGAAGCTGTTTTAAATTCACGACCATTGTGTCCTCTTTCTGCTGATCCAGCCGATCTTCAACCTCTGACACCTGGTCATTTTTTGGTGGGAGCTCCACTTTTGGGGATACCAGAACCTAGTGAATTGTTAACTAACATCTCTTTATCTTCCAGATGGTCCCTAATTCAGTCTCTTAAGAATAGGTTTTGGAAACGATGGAGCAAGGAATACCTGGGAGAACTTCAGGCCGAAAGAAATGGAGGCTGCCTCTATCCAATCTGAAGCTTGGTCAACTTGTGATGTTAAAGGATCTAGCAAGATTCCGATGGAATGGACCTTGGGTCGCATAGAAGGAATTCATCCTGGATCCGATGGTTTAGTCAGAGTCATCCGCATCAGAACGTCCAGAGGCGTCTTCACCCGAACTGCTGCAAGTGTCTGCCCACTTCCATTCGAAGATGTTGGACCACCGTCCAACGGGGGCGGGATGTTCCTGCTTGTCAACACCAGAACTAACTTTTTTGCTAACTTCGCATTACTGTAAGCGCATGCGCAGATATTTTTGTTCCTAAGAAAATCGACTAGCTGTTGTGAGATCACTTGTTTTTCTGCCATGCAGTATGTAGCTGCTTTTGTTCGCGTTATTAAAAAAATATTTAAAAATGAAGCAGAGCGTAATGCTTGAATACTTACTAGATTAGAATTCGAATAATTTAGATGGATAAATTAGATTCATTCGAAAAGAACCACACCGATGCAGAACTAGAGTTTAGAAATTTTGAAATTAGAACGAACCCTTGACCACACCCTGTTTTTTGTTTCATATATGAATGTGTCATCAAACGATTACATGACTATTATTAACATATTATTTTAACCATTTGATTAATATTAAGTATAACATAACGCAAACAAATTTTCTGAACATTAAAATAAATATTTCGAAAACTACTTCAGATATTCTTAAAATTTTTCATTCCTACGCTTTAGCTTCTCAGTTTTGCTTTTATGTAAAACTTTATTGTATATTCGCGATTTTTTTAGTATAACTTTTCCTCTTAGCATGCAGTTTTCAACTGAATTGTATGAAATCTTCGAAATATATTAAAAAACACCACAGAAGCTATATAAAAAAATTTGAAATTTATATTAAACTCAAAGAGATGCTAGAAATTATGGTAAATAATTTTTAACTGCGGGATACATTTTTTTTCAAAATTTCAAATGGAATTTCTAACATAAAATTTCTTGCTTTATACCATCGAGATTTCAAAAAATATCCAGATTTTAATTACTTATTCAGTTAGCCTTTAAAAAAAGATAAATGTTGAGGTATTTTGCATAAATAGATATTTTTGAAGAATAATTCGAATGTTTTTGAATAGCTCGAATTTAAAATTGATTTTTATGTTTATTTATATGCATAAATGTCTACTGTAAATGTTTCCGTATATTTTTGATTACCATTTATTCAAACATTCAAGTTATAAAAAAAATATGGGAAAATCTTCATTCATGTTGTCTTTGATGTAAACTGAAGTTCAAGCACTTAAAATTCAAATATAATTCGGTGTATTTTAACAATATATAACTATGCACTGTACGTAAACTTCCCTGAACACTTGGGCTTTGAAATCTAAAAAAAAAAAAAAAACTAATAGATCTTAATTAGTTTTTTTTTCGTTATTATTTTTATCAAAGTGTAAGAAAATGTTTCAAATTATTTGATGAAGTTTAAATTTATTCATTTTTAGTGGTTGGAAAGTTGAAAAGATTTCAAATTTTAAAGTGTTTGGTGTTTTATTATTATTTTTTTTGGCATCTTATAATGAAATAATCATGTTTCAAAAACTGAAATAATTGATTAAGATAAGAAAAATGAAGCGAAAGAATATACTTTAAAAAAGATAATTTGTCTAAATATATAAAATAGCAGATTGCCCTGACACGCCCCAACTTGTTACAGTTTCAAATTAATATGAAACCAAAAGGGAATTGTAACATATTTTACTTATGCGTTGGGACTTTTCAAAACTCTTAAAATACCAGCTAACAAACAAACACTTCTTGGGGTGTAAAGAAATTTTCCCCGATTTTTTACCATTGCTCCAGGGTAAATACACGGGTGGGGTTCCCTGCGAGCCATAAAACTTCTTATCAGGGTCCTGCTGTGTTGCTTCCACCGTCCCTAATTATCTTTCAAGATGTTAAACCTTTAAAAGGGGGGAAGGATTTCAGAAAAGTACGGCTAATCCGCTTTTGAAAATGTTACTTGACGGCAAAAAAACCCGTGCAGTGCATTTTTGAAGTATCTTTACAATGACGGAATTTTCCGTGCTAACCGCTTGGAGGGTTAAATAATCAAAATTAATATATTAAATATGTATATACATAGACAGAATCACTATATTAAGTGTCAAAAAATTTCGTCAATTTTTCTTTCACATGTTTCATTTTTCATTTTGTGCCCTCCTTGACTCAGACAAGAACTCAGAATGAAAAAAAAATATCCGAAAAACATGCTTCACCACTGTGTGAAGGTTTTTTATTCCCAAATTTATATTATGTTAACTATCTTACATATAATAGATTTTTTTCTCCAATGTAAAACTAAAATAAATTAATTAAACTTAATTAATGAATTAAAATTTGAAAAAGCTGTATTAACATTAAGTGTCATTCACTACAAGTTAAAAAATGTATTTTTTTTAACTTAAGTGGACGAAAAAAAAGTATTTTATTAATGATTGAAAATTTTAAGAAAACATATAATATACACTGCTGGACAATTGCTAAGGACGGATCACAAATTGCTATGTAGCATAACATTAAGTGAGACATGAGGCCTAGTAGGATAAAATATAGTTGCCACACTGTTCAGACATTAGAATAAAGAATATTTATTGTTCTGGAAAGTACAAAAGCTGTGAAACATCTGAAAGAAAAAAAATGTTCATTTGATCTGCGTACGGAGAAATGGAACAATGCATCTAAAAGTCAGCAGGCACCTTAAAGAAAGGTATCAGTACGGGATATGTCCACCGTGGAGTGTGATGCAACATTCCACACGTCGTACCATACTTTGCAAAACATTATCCAGCAGCTGTTGAGGCAATTTATCCCATTCCTCTGTGAGTGCACGGATGAGGGTGTTCTTGTTTGTCGGAGGATAGTTTCGACCAGCAACTTGCCTACCCAAAGCATCCCACACATTTTCAATGGGGTTTAGATCTGGAGAACGCACTGGTCATACGAGACGTTGAATACCCTCGCTGTCTAGACAATCCTGAACAGTGAGTGTTCGAAGATATGTTGCGTTGTCGTCCATAAAAACAAATTTATCACCGACAGCACCACGGAAAAGACGAACATGAGGAAGTAGAACTTCATCAATGTATCGTTGGCACGTCATAGTCCCATTCGCAACTACATGTAGGCACGTGCGGCCATTGATCATGATGCCGGCCCACATCATGATACTGCATGTCGGATATCGGTCCTTATCCTGGTATTTTCTGGATGATAAGCAGTACCACTCTCGCGCCAGATCAGTTGGCGTCTACAATCCGATGACAGACTGAACCTACTCTCATCTGAGAATAGTACTCATGCCCAGTCCTGTTCAGACCAATTGTGATGCTCACGACACCATTGCAAACGGGCAGTACGGTGCTGTCTGGTCAATGGGACACACGCAACAGGTCTGCGTGCGTATAGTCCTCCTCCCCTCAAACGTCTGGCAACAGTTTTTCGGGAGATCTGCTTTCCTGAGGCAGCAAGAAACTGATTTGCCACCTGCTGAGCTGTGGTGCGCCTGTTCCTTTTTGCTGATAGGACGATATATCTGTTTTCTGCAGGCGTCGTACTTCTAACACGACCTCCCCCGTGCCGTCTACTACACATTCCAGTAGTTTTGAATGACTTCCACAGCCGTGAAACAACGCTGTGAGCGATGTCGAACTCCTTGGCAACATCTGTTATTTTTCGCCCTTCTTCGATCTTTCCAATAATTCGGCCACGCTTAAAATCATCTATGTGATGTCAGGAAGACATGCAGAAATTTTAAGTTCGTCTATTAAATCTTTCCTGTAAAACTTTGACTTGAAACAACAACTGTGTCCACACGCGTCAAAACATTTAAAGCTATTATGAACGCTATCACGTGATGAACAGACGTGGAAAAAAATTTGCATACTCATACTTCTTTTTAATAATATCCCGCACTTATTCTAATTTTCCACATTTTGCTTCCTTTCATTTTGTGGTTGCTATGGATGATAGTGTTATCCGTCTTTAGCAATTGTCCAGCAGTGTATATAGGGAAAGTGAGAACTAATAGCATAGGAATAATTGTAAAACGGTAGCACTGGGAAGCGTAACATTTAATCGACATTTAAGGGATTAACACTAGAACTTTCACCGGTGTCGATTGGACACCGAAGCCTGTTTAGTTAGTCCTACTTTCCGCATTTTTCACAGTAACTGAGTGAGTGAATTTTAACGTGTCGCACTGTTCAGCTACACGAGGGCGCAAGGTGATTGCGCAGAAAAAGTTGTGTGGCTCTTGGTTAATTAAGAGAGATTGTACAACTAAATATATCTAGAACGTCAGCTGATGTCGTTTCGACACCAAGGCGATTTATCATTGTAAATAGCTGTCATTCATTTAAGGATGCACTAAACAGAGACCATTAGTAAAACAAACTTACGGAAGTAATATGCACATTTTTTTACCTTCAATGCAGTGTTATATGGTTCACAGTGGAAATGAGTCATTTATACTAAAATCGTTGAGTCTAAAAGTTTAATTACATAACTAATACGATTATTTACGCTTATCTGCTATTACGTTCAAATTACGTAAGTGCAAGCAATTTGAAATATCAGGTAAATACTGAATTTAAAGGAATTACAAATTTACTAAAACGCATAAAGTGCGAAATTAAAGAGCGTAACAGAAATGCAACTAAAAAAATGTGTTTCTCTTGCATGAAAATGATGAGTGGAAATTGTACTTGAAAAATTGAACAACACTGTATTCATTGCAAATGAGGTATGTACAAAACATTATGCATAAAAACGATAAATAATGACGAAAAATTTACGCCATTTTGCTTTTTATACTACTATACATGGATAGTGTTGTTTTATTCCATTTTACCAGATAAAGTAATTTGTTTTGCTACAGTTTTGAATGATATAAAGGTCAGAGAATATATGACAATATAATTTGAAATAATATTCAAAAGTCTTAAAACTAAGATCTACTGAACAGTAGTTCAACAATTATTTAGTTATTACAATTATATTTTATGAACTTTATATCACGGTGTCGAAATGACACCGGTAGACGTTTAAGGGGAATCGAAATCCTGAAGTGTTCTAGCATTCATGTAGCGATATTATCATATTTTTATGTATTACTCGTATATAAACTTATTTGGCATAATTCTTTTTTTAAGCAAAAGTTTATGAAATAATGAAGCTTTTATTTGTTAAGTTACTTTTTTTTACTATACCGTACACCAAGGTTCATCGATCCAATATTAATTTCATCCGCGTCACAAAAACTAATGAAAATCTAAAGGATACACTCTCCAAGCAATTTATGTTACGATTTTTGTTTTACAACTTCCATCTCTTAGCTTTTATTATCTGTAACGTCTTAAATCTTCTGGACACTTTACGGGATTGCTCCTACCATTTATTTAATCTGAGAGGCCATGATAAAGTCGTAGATTTACCCATCTCTGTTTGTGCTTCGTTTGTTTTTACTTCAAAGGAAAGCAATAGTTGTAATTTCAACTTGTTTCTGATTACATGCCATTGAAATGAAATAACGGAATGTTTTTACTTTTTTTTTATCAGAGCAAACAAGCAGCGATTTTCAACACGAGTTGATGCAAGAACTATCAACAATAGGTCTTCAACGATGCATTTCATTACTTTTTGAACAAGATCGCGTGCACCTTAAGAATTTGTTTAATAAAAAGAGGCAAAAAGAAAAGAAAAAAAGAAACATTAAAGATAAAAAGCAAGGGAAGTATATAGAGGAGGAAATAAAAAAAATGGTAAAATTTTAGTCTTGCGTGATAACAGGGAATATATTGATAAACAGGAGGGATGAATAGTTGGTGCAATTTTGTTCGCAGCCTAAAAAATAAATAACGAGCAAAAATAAAACTGTTTTGAAAGGAAAAAAGCTTCTTGATAATGCATTTTTCAACCCTCTGACTGAAACAAAAGTATTTGATTTGTGAGTAAATTTATGTTTGCGAAGAGGTTTGATTCGAGTAGCATTTTTTACGCCACTTTTGTATAATGCTGGTTCTGAATAATCAGTTTCATAACGCATTTTGAAAGTCATGCATCAAATTTGGTACATGAAGGAAATAGAGTTGATGATAGTACTTAGACGTATACTGGATGATGCTTTTAAATTGTTAACTTGTTTTGTTGAGAATGTGTTTTTTTCCTTTAATTTTGTTATAGTTTTTGTAGAGGAAAAGCAATATTATCGTTGCTTGAATTTACATAGATATAATTTGAATTTTTTTTTTAAAAAAGGCATTTTATGTTATAAAATGGAATTTTCTAACTTAATTAGATCAATGAAAGAATTTTATATATATATATCTAATATATATTATAAATGTAAAAGTTTGTGAAAATATTTGTTGGTCTTTCACGCAAAAACTACTGAATGAATTTTAATGAAACTTTACAGTAATATAGCTCATACATAAGAAAGGCACATAGGCTATATTTTTTAGCATAGACTATAATTTATAAAGATTTGGGAAAAGTGTCAAAAATATAACGATACTTGTCAAGTAAGGAAAATATTCTGTCTTCTGCTAACAATTCTGGCATGCGCTGCAAAAAAAACCACGTCTGCATATATCTATCTTTTGTTTGTGAAAAACCTTTTTTGTTTTGGCTACGCAAGGTGCTCGCTTCTAATTAATTCCTCTGATATAATGCCTATTTTTTTTATTTCAGAATCAAACTAAGTTCTGAAGGGAGAGGTTGTTATAAATCTCTCTTTATTTTAATGTTTTTTAACATCTTATTATGGACATTTGGTAGTAAGAAATTGATCTTTTTTCCAAATAAATGCTTTTATCAGTTCTGATACTTAAAGTAAATAAGCTTTTTCTTTCACACTGCATCATTTGGACAAATTTTCAAAATTTATTTGTGGTTAGTAGTTAATTATAACTCTATAATTTTAATTGAATAGGCAGATATAATTATTTTTACACTTAAAAAAACGCAATAACTATTGTTCTGTATTTCTTGGAGTGTGAGAGTGAGTGAATAATAATGTTGCACTGTTCAGCTACACGAGGGCTTTTGGCAACGGATCACGTAATTTTGAACCATAGTCAAGTAACGTGGACGACATCTGAGATGGCACACCACATAAACTTAGAAGGAATATTCTACCAATAATTAGCAGGAATATTCTTTGAAATCCACTCTTCAAGATATATGGAAGAACGGGTTTCCTGATGAGTATTTTAGCGGAAAAAATAGTTTGTCAAAATTTAAGTTTCTATCTTTTTGTATGTTAATGAAGACCTTAGAAAATGATTTGACTATTTATTTTAAGTGAACGGTATATATAATTAATTTTACAGTGGAATATCTTTATTTAATTTATTAGCTCTAACGGATTAAATTTTCCAAAGTGGAGTATTTTGTTTATGTATATCCCTTAATTTAAAATATAGCGATCCCAAAAAAATATTGTATGAAAAACACCGCAGTAAATTATAATGCGGTTAGATAAAGTATTAACGTGCATCGCACCCCTACACGGCGAATCTTACAAAGCTCTAATAAAGATCGAGTTATGAAAGTAGATAGGCATTTTGCCAACTTGACTTTATCGTTAACATTTCGCTATGTTTTTCATTGGATCGTCATTATAATTTAAGAAACGGCGTTGCTTGCGAATATTACAACTTTAACATAAAGTAAATACTACAGAAAGTAATATTAATGTATTATACTTTCAGATAAAATTTTTTTTACACTATTTTAAGCGTTCATTGCACAAAACTTTTAACAATGTGTTACTTTTGCTGAGCAGAGATCAGCTTAGGAAGGTATTTTCAAAAATCAACCCTCAAGAGTGTTACGGGAGTTGTAAATAAAAAAAAAAAAATCCTTTTTATCAGCTATTAGACCTACATACTTAACATTTAACAAAGGTGTTTTATTTCTCTCTTTTTTTTTTTGTTACCTGAGTTACGCCAAAAGCTTTTTTTTGTTTAATTTGCAATTAACGTAAAATTAACTCATTAAAAACTTCTTTATCCTTCAATCTGTGTTGTTTAATTTTTCAGTTCACCCGTGCGAAGAACGGGTATACCAGCTAGTATATATATATATATATTAAGTAGAATGCGTACATATATAGGCTTTCACAATATTTTCTTTGCCGTGTATTATTTTTTTAGAAATTGATCGCGTTGTGTAACCATTTAAAACGGGGTACTTGACCTTTCTTTTGCCATGCCGCATACATATGATGGATATTTAACGCAGGCCACAATATGAGAATTAATGGGGGGAGGAGGAAGAGAGAAATGAGAAATGCTTTAGGACCAAGATATTATAGAAAATTTAAAATGTGGAAATTGATCAAAATATTAAAACTACTTCTTTGTTATCAAATAATTATTATTTTTTATATTTTTTTACTTTTGTCACTGCTTTTTTAAAATTGGAAGCATTTAAGAAACACTCTTTTACAATTTCTACATCAATAAACGGTTTCATATGATTACCAATAACACAACAAATTTCATAGGGTTACCACTGTAACATTACCATTGACAAAACTTTTCTTTCTCTCTCTCTCTCTTTGTTGTAAAGATTATTCAAGAAATCCTATTTATCACCTCTTGAAAGAAATCTTTGAGGAAAATTGTCATTGAATGTGTGATTCCTGTTTATTGATATTTTTTTAAATACAACACCTTCGTGACAAATCAAACAATTATTGAACCATGCTTGTTTTTCTCTAGAAAGTAATTAACTTCCCAACCGTCTTGAAACATCCTATTTTCTTCAAATATTTTTTCGCTTGAAGGATATGAAAAATAGTTAAAAATTAGTTCCACTCATAAAACGATCGGTACTCCACTGATGTCTATTACCATTAATCATATATATATATATATATATATATATATAAATTCGCACCCATACGACAGCAAAAGCAAAATTGATATATTTGATTTTTTTAACAAAGAATTTCCTACCAAATTTTTAAAAGAAATGAATTTCTCAGAGCAATGGTCAATCAAAATGCCTGGTGGACTGCAGGTGGAGTATCACTGATTCAAAATATTGTCTGTAAATTAAATTTTAATTTAATTTAATACGAAACACAATTGAATTATTGATCAATCTTATAATTATAACACGTTTTAAAGCTTCTACATTAGGGTGGATCGCAATTTTCTAGATAGAATTTCAAAACCTACCTAAGCAGTCAAGATGTTCTACTTTTGCACGTATAAAGGGAAAAATAAAATTTAAAAAAATTACTTTTATCTTAAGTACTGCCACAAGGGTGTGAAGTTTTGGAAATTTTGTTTATTTTTATTAAAAAACTGAAGTAATTTTTTTTGTCAATGTGTGTGTCGAACAGTATTTGGGTATTTTTCAAATTTTTATTGCGATGAGTGGACACAAATCATATTGTAAAAAGTAAAAAAACATTAGGTATTTTTAACTACTTTAGCATTAAATTTAAAAAAAATAAAACTTACGGAAAACACAGAAGGGATCGGACTATGGGGACCGACATTGCTCTGTGAAAGAGCTAGCTTATGAAATATTACAAAATTACAATGTCCTATTTAGTACTCACCAATCAATAAACATCGTTTTTGATTATTTATATTGTAAGGAAATAATTAGTTGAGAGTCAAAAATCATCTAACCAAAATTAAATATTTTCAAGTTTTTTTTAATTAAACCCCGTTGTGTCAATATTAAAAGTTTTGCAATTCATTTTGAATTTATTTTCCTCTGAATCTGACAATCAGAGAACAACTTTTGGTATAGGTAGGTTTCTCGATTGTTAGCTTTATATCCTTCATATAATCGTGATAATATAAAATATTGAAATATATTTTGGGAGGGGAGGAAAAGAGTTAATTCAGACTTAAAAGAAGTATAAAATATTTTAATATATGGAGGTACAATGAAATTTTACTCAGAGCAGAAATGCTTTAAAAATTAAACAAAATATTACTCTTTTCTATTTTTAGAGTCGTCTTTAACTTTTTTATTATCCTTATAACTTTTTTATTCTCCTTGGCCTCTATAAGGAGGACCAATAATCAATGTGAGCGTACTTTTATGACATTATCTGATATTGTCATTGTTTTTAATATTTTTATTAGCATTCTTGTAATTATTATTATTAATGAAGGTGTGACAAACCTATACGGAACGTTATCACTAACCTTCTGAGACGTCTTTTTAGGAAATTTTATTACCCTACCTATTTCCAATCAGCTTCAAAAGAGGACAGGGATTCATTGTTATGCAGATTAGATAAAGTACTTAAGTCAAACGGAATAGTAAAGTATAAAGCAGTAGGAGAGAGATTGAAGCAGAAAGGAATACTAGTGAAGTTAGAGATTTATTATTGAAGATTTCTAGGTGGATAAATCTCAGGAAGAGCTGAGCTGCAGTGTGGTAATATTGATTTATAAAATTAAAGTTTCATTATAGCTTCATATTAGGAGTGAGATTAAAGTTAAATGTTCAATAGGAATATTATTGAATATAATTCTGTGATCTCTTATTGCGGTAATCTCTGCGTGATTGATATTCTAATTGTTAATTAATTGGATCATTAAATATTTAAGTTAATTTAAAAAGGAAAGTCCCTTTTAAACCTCATATAACTATTTTGATTTATTTATTATTAAAAGTGTTTGATTCTATTTGGGAAAGATAACCAAATAAAGAAAGTTATTTATAAAAATAGCTACTGGTTCTTATTTGACTCAAAATCATTCTCGTTCTCAAAGTGAGATCACAGGGGGATCTTCACAAAGGATACATTTTAGTTAAAAAATGTTGTCCTTCTATTCTTATTTATTTACTGTCTTGCTAAAAAACCATGCATTTTATAAATTCTTTGTACAACACAGGGCCACAATCCTGATTGTGATTTATCAATATTTTTTTTTCCAAATAATTTAGTATCAAATAGAATTATTTTAAAAGCGTATAATATTTCTAATTAACTTTTTGCAGTTTCTAAGCATATCCATAAAGATTACTGGTAGAAAATAAAGGACAAATTATATTATGGTATTATAATTATTAAGGGATATTTATAGAAAAAGAAAGAAGCGTATTTTTTTCGAGTAAGGCTTTGCAGCTTTATTAAATTAAAAGTTATTACATTCAAAAACATTATTATCCAAACAGCACTAAAGTAAAAAACAAACCATATTCCTGTAATAGTTTAAGCAAATAATAAGGGTATTTATTCTCTCGAATTTAAAATTCTGATTTCATTAAAATAATTTGAATCACTTTCTTAGTTACATTTCTATTGAATAATTAAAGCTTTTTCATCTCAATATTTACCATAACATATGATCGTAAATTATAAATAATTCTTTTGAATTTTATTACTTTACATTAGTATTAGCATTTCAAAAAAAAAATCTACTTGACACAAACTATAATTACTTTTAATATCTGATTCAAATATACAACATTAAATTACATTTGATAGTGAAATTTGCGAAACTTAAAAATCTCATTTCAAACTAGTACTTTTAAAACAGACTAATGAGGAACCAGACGGCACAAACAAGACATTAAAGATAATGTTTACCTTCAGTTTTAAATTAAAATTGAGTTTATAATTTGTAAGATTTTGAGCTTAATTTAAAATTTTACAGTTTGTTTGCAAGTTCAATAATAAATTAGCATAAATTTAAAGATTTTAGCTAGTTTCTTGAAAGCAAACTGTGAGTTTTTCATAATTGCTAGTAATTAGTTTTGACAACTCCTTTGCTTGTGATTTGTATTTCCTAAAATGTATTACAAGCTCTTATATCATATTTTTCAAAAGTTTTGCTCTTTCTGCCTTCTTTTCACGTATTATTACTCTGCTGAATAACGTTTTTAAGTCACATTCCTATAGTAGTTATATATCATTTTTATATATTAATATAATATAATTCATTTATGAAAATTTAAAAAACGCAAACCTTGCAAACATATACTTTATTCACAAACACTAATATATATATATATATATATATAATAATTTACTGAAAATCTATTTTTCAAAAATCATTTGTGCGTAATCATTGATATATTGTAAAAGTTGTGGAATTCTTAAAATGCATTTGCATTTTGAAAGTAATGATCCCCTCCCCAAATTTTGTGCTCTTAATAAAATTTTTATTTCACCTACATCAATAATTATAAAATTCTGAATTTTTAAAGGCAAATGAATTATTGGTTTTAATATTTCTTAAGAATGCGTTATAAATTTCAAGAGCGTTATCGCTTACATTACTTATAAGAAAAGCAAATAATAAATATAAGAGTTTTTTTTTTTTTTTTTTATTAAATATCAGGTGTAATGTGTTCTTTTCAGACCCTCCCACTAATCCTTATAGGAGCAACTCTTTAAATGCCTTTTTGATTTGACAACCTCTTTCTGTCAAGAAACTGGGATTTACACGGAGTTGAATAACTATTTAGAGTTGTCGAGCTTGGTGTAGAAGTTAGTATATTCACACAGATGAGCTAATGCTAGTTTGAGATGGAGAGATTAGCATTTTAGTTGACTTGTTTGCGAATCTGAGCATAAGAAGTTGTTCCTTATCCGTGCCCAATGAAGATAGCCGTTCTCTCGATACACTTGATAAGAGTTTTTTAAATTCTAATTATTGAAGTTAAATGCTGACACGCTCGCATTAACTGGTTCAAAAATTAATAATAGTTGAAATTAATAAGAGTGAAAAAGTTTGTTGAAGTGTAATAGATGTATCTTACTTCGGTTAACACTCATAGAAACGTGAACTGAGTTTCACTATACTTTTTAAAGCTATACAGGGCGAAACTAAACTTTGCGGCAAAACTTTAAGGGAGGATAGTACACATCAAGACAAACAATAGTAAATAAGAAAATTAGGGTTCCAAACGTCTTCCGAAGGAGATAGGTATCATTAAAGTTAAGGGTCCAACATTTCAAATGATTATAAAAAATGGAAAAATGGATCGATTCGTAAGCGGTTTTCGCTAAAATTATTCTTTTCGTCAGTATTTTCTTGAAAAAATAAATTTTAAAGATGAAGCTAAAAAAAGTCGATAGAGGTGCTTTAGACCTTGGAGTAACGAACAACCATTTTCACCGTCATTTTTCTATCACATTAAATGCTTTCAATGCTGCTACCTAGTCTACGACCGAGCATCGAAGATCGTGAATAACTGAATTGTGCCCAAAGGGAGAAGGTGAGTTCAAATTTCACCTTCTGAACACAGTTGAGTTTGCGCTACTTAACTACCCCCAACGACTCAAATTTTGAGCTCAAAGTTTAAGTTTAGGTTTAATCTTTTGAAAGCATTTAATGTGATAGAAAAAATAACAGTAAAAAATAGTTGTTCGTTGCTCCAAAACCTAAAATGCCTTCTACCAACATTTTCTGAGCTTAATCTTTAAAATTTATTTTTCAAAAAGCATTGCCAAAAAAGAACAATTTTAGCAGAAAACCTCTAATGAATCGACCCATTTTTAAGTTTTTTATAATCAATTGTAATTTCGGACCTTAAACTTTGATGGCATCTATCTCCTTCGGAAGACGTTTTGGACCCTAAGTTTCCTATTTAATATTGTTTGTTTTTGATGTATACTATCACTTCTTAAAGTTTCGCCGTAGAGTTTAGTTACACCCTGTATATACATATACACATACATTCTTACATATATATACTCTATAGATGATAATAAATAAATATTGGTTGATACGTAATCCCTTAGTGAGCATTGTGTTCACAGGAATAGAATGAAATTTGAGGTGAGAGTATTATAACAGTGTTTCTCAAAGTGTGGGGCGCGCCCCCCTGGGGGGCGCGAGCATATCGAAAAATTTAAAGATTTTTTAAAAAAATAATTGGAAAGAAGTGAAACAAAATACTTTTTTCCATAATAAAAAAATACACAACAACACTGATATAATTTATTTTTATCATCTGGCGTTTTTCTTTTTTTGCATAAAATATTACTCGTTAAAAGAAAAAACGAAACCTAGACCCTGAGAAAAATTCTAAACAGATAAACATTTCACCACTGTAATTATTGAAATACTGTACAATAGTTGTAGAAAGAAAAGGAAAACATGATTCACTTTTCAGCTAGGCAACATAATACATTTGCTGATCATTTGATTGACCTTCAAACTTACTGTGTGGTATGGTTTCTACATTAGTTCTGTCCCATCTTTTATGTATTTTATTTTTTGCTTAGGAAATTGTAAATAATGAAGAGTTTTACGATATTTGGAAAGAATTGAAGGATTATTTGGCTAAGATTTATTTTTTAAGAGTAATCTCAAACATATAAATCATAGATAAAAACATCATAATCGTTTTTAGAACATCCGTATTTTTTTTTTTCTGAATACACTTTTAACCCGGGAGCGGGGGCGCGGGGCATCTGTGATCTCTATTGAAGGAAGTTGAAACTGATCAAGCAAAAGAATGCATATTATTCATGATTGAGAAACACGATGAACATGAAACGAAAGGGAAAATTTTCAAATGCTTCTAAAGAGCTCCGTCAACTGAAATATGAAGCCTTAAGTGTACCAAAAGGTTCAGTTCGCCTTGTCAAAAAGACAAAAGAAAGAAAAAGTTCAACTCAAAGGTGTCCCGAGTTCGAGCCCAGTACCACTAAAGACCCGGCATGTATGGGGCAGGTGCCCGTTAAATCTGTTGAGCTCAAACGTCCTCTTGTGGAATGGCGTGGTAGTTAAAAGAAGCCATCTCAAGTATCGTCCTCGTCAACCATGGTTCAAAATTACGAGGTCCCGTCTCTAAAAGCCCTTGTGTAGCTGAACAGTGCGACGTAAATATTCACTCTCCATCATGAATGCTCATTAAGGTATCCGACTACCCTAAAACCATGATTTTTTCAAAAATTGGCAAAATTTTTTATAATTTTTATTTTATAAACCATTTTATTAACTTAATAACAATACCAAAAGTACTTTATTTTCCCTCCACTAGAACAAAACTACAAGCGTTTTAGTAAAAGCACACACAAATGCCATAACTTTACACAAGATGTCAAACTTTGAAATGCGTTTTACGCGAAACGTGTTTTTTCGAAAAACACAAATGGGGACCGCGATTGCTCAAAAAGTTTTGAAAATAAAGAGCTGAAATTTTTGCTTATGTTCTGCATAATAGTAGAAGTGTTTGATCTTCAGATTTATCAATAACTGTTTTATTTCAAAATTTGCAGCTCTTTATGTGAATATAGTCAATGTTTTTTAAGCAATTTCGTATGACTTAGATAAATTGCTCTAGTTTTTGTAAAAATTAAAATATTTCTTATCGTGAAGATCACTTCAAACAGGAATAACAAAGTAACACATCAAAATTGAAAAATTGAGAATTTGTTCATAAAATCTTTGTAGAGAGCGGGCCCCGTTTATGTAAATTTTCGTACATTTTTACAAGTTTTTCTCATTTTAATAATACTAATTTTTTTCTTTTACCAATTTTAGGATTTTTCCTTAAAATATACTATATAAATATAAAAATCACAAAAAGATCTCCATATTTCCTTTTTTTTTCAAAAAAAAGTTGTCGCAAGTAGTCGAATACCTTAAAACTACAATTACTTGAACAAATATGACAGCTTTGCCACCAAATAACATTTTTGTTATATTAGTGAAAAGTATCTCTGATTTGCGTCCTTTATTAAGGTCTTGCACTTTTGAATAATTTTAGTTCAGTTTTATTGGTTTTTCTCAAATCATCAAAGAAAATTGAACATTCCTTGAAAGCCGGTAAGTATACTTTCTCTTAGTTGAATTATTCACTGGAATTCCGATTTGTATCGCGTAGAGTAAAAATAATTATAAACAAATGATTGGGGTGACTGAGTCCCCCCGCACTACCATTAGCGTTAGTATCGAGCGCGCGCCTGCTCCTAGTTAAAACATATTGATGTCTTCTCGCTTTTAAATATTAAAAGTAACACAATTATTCTTCATAGAATTTTATATTCTTTTTCATTATTTAACATTAATTCAAAATGCTAATTCTGTGAGGTTTAAAATTACAGTTCTTTTAAACAGATATTTACAATAACAGCATTTATCTAAAAAATCATTTTACATTTTTGTATACAATGTCGTGCACGCAGTTCTACTCTCCTTACAGTTCAGCTATTATATCAAGAATAATATATTTTTTAAAAATGAACTCATGCGAAGAGCCGGTGTTTCAGCCAGTATACGTTTAATGTATCAGTACTCTGTAGAAGGTATTTTATAAAAAATTTCTTAATACTAAATTAAGAACAAGTTGAATAATTATTAGTGACTTCCATGGGCTTGTCTTGCAGAGAAAAGTTTTTCAAAAAAAGGTTTATATATATATATATTTTTAGAAATTGACACTTTGAGTTATTTTTCTATATTTAGCTGAGATTTATATTTTTGTCTTCAAAGCAGCCACCGCAGAAAATCCGGTTTAACATAGGTAGGATTTTCAAAAAATATGTAATAGTATACGAAGTGCTTTTGTTTTCAGTGCAGAAAAAATTCACCATCCATCTCTATCCAAAATTAAAAAAGCGATTTATTACAAAATTGCTTTTTAATTTTTTCACTGAATGTGAAATCTATGAAACTTTCTTCTTCGGAAGTTGAGAGCCCTTCTGGAGTATCTTGAAATAGACCCCTAATCCACTCGTAACTTGCTACCAAAGTTGTCTTCATCAAGAAAATACTTTTTAAAATTCTTTCCCAACATGGCTAAATGTTTTTACATGGTTTTTAAAACAAATTTCTTATGTTGTTCTTCAGATTTGTAAGTTTTAACACATAAAGAGCTGGGGCTTTTTCCCCCATCATTTACTTCAGTAGTGGTAAATCCAAATTTAAGTATTTTTGAGAATATTTACTTGATTTAATTTTTGGAACCATGCTCGTCTGTGTACTTGTTAATCCTTTATTATCGTCAAATTCTCGCTTACGACTTAAAAATGTATGTATGATTTTGTTTTAATCTACTGCCGTAAATACTTAACTACCGCGAATTACAATTGACGTGCAAATTAAAAAATGAACATTAAAGCTAGATTCGGTAGCTATAGAAGTATAGAGTCGACCAAAACTGACTGGAATTGTACGCGGAAAAGCATTTTACATGTTTTTGCGCGGACGTCCGATAGGCTGCCCATACTCACGCAAACGTACCCGATAATGCCAAATGTGATGGATATGATAGAGAGCAACATAGACTAGACTATTTTTCCAATGACATTTGCACTTTGAGAAATAGATGCTGAAGGAAATATATCTTTAATTAAATATGTCAATTTGTGATCTGTTCCAATTTAAAATTAGAGAAAAAATAACATAATAATATATATGAGTAAGTAATATATATATTTTCAGTAATTTTCTGAAAATATATATTACTTAAAAGTAACATATACAAAATTTAATACTTATACAGTTTATAATTGAGATCGCAATGTAGCTTTAGCATCAAATTGCATTTTTATTGCAGTAAATACATTATTGTTGTGCGGGGGCGACAAAAATTATGATTGAAAATTGGGTCGCCAGTATTGAAAGTTCGAGAAACACTGTATTATAAGGTTAAGTAGGTACTCAAAAGAATGATACAAAGATCTGTAATTTGACTCTCACAGCTATGGCTATAGTAACAAAACGTCGAAATTGTCACATGTCAACGCCTACAAAATGAAATTTAAACGTGATTCCCTTAGATGAAACTTATTATGGTATTGTAGAATATTTATAACTGAAAAAGTGGTGGTATTGGGCAAACTCTAGAAGAAAAAAGAGCGAAAACAATAAATAAAAAGAGGAGGAACAAAGACAAATCAAGCATTGTTATACTTAACAAATTTTCGACATTTATTAATGTCTCCTCCCACATGCACAATGGAACTAAATATGCAACACGTGTGCCCATAAATCCGCTGGAAAACAATTGTGATGGTGTCTTGTACATTCAGTGATTAATGATGCGATGCGTACTGTTTAGATTCCAGATATCCTCTTATAGGTAGAAATGTACTGCATTAATATCTGATTTACCTGTGCTGACATGGGAACACGAAATGGTGAGAGATAATTCTGCCGTCAAAGTATTTGATGCCTTAACAATCGTTTAGCAGAATTTTCTCCTGTCGGAGAACTCTAATATATATCCATGAAGGAGAGAAAATATTTCACTTTGGAAAGTTGAGAATAAAGTAATTGATTAACATTGATCTGATTCATAACAAATACACACTTGTTATCAAATCCCAAAATCTGATGGAATGAAATGAACCTGCCTATCATCAATGGTATGATAGACCAGATCTGGCTTTATTCCTCGAGTGTGTCAGGAGCTGCCAACCCCCACTCTCATGCCTTACAAGTGGTCACATCAAGAGCCTTTTGCTCTCAGAGAGCAAAAACGTTTCAGCCATCTGTGCCAAAAGTCAAGCTCGCCAGGCTTCTCCAGAGAATAGTTTAAATTGTTTGTTTCTCTCTCGGATAGATATATGCAGAGCTCCCTTCTTGTGGTTTAACGGTCTAGTGGATCTTGTCCAACTTCGTCAGTCTCTGGTGGATTAGTAACCACAGCACACTCGTTACCGCACACGTTTGTAGACTGTTGACTGTAATATCTTTAAGGTATCCAGCGTCAAGTATGAAAAATATGCTAGTTATCGCGCGCTTATCAGTCACATTTGCATAGTGAAATGGAACATCATATTGATTTGAATCTGTATGCGTCTTGCACCGAATCGATGCCACTGGTTATCAGGAAATGTGCGTCACAGGTCGATGGAGTTTATAAAGACGAGCTGTTTTTAGCTTCATACTCGAAGACGAATATGTCAGTAAAACTATTCGTTTGAAATAATAAAGTATGCTTAAAATCTTCCTTATAAATGCTCATTATTTAGCTTGTTAAAACTTGATTTGGAACGTTAATTGCAAAAAAAGGAGAAAGAAATTTAATTAGCGCGATGTATCTCTGATTCTATAGATGTAAAAATAGATTTCCACAATCTCTCAGGACTCAATTTGGTTTGAAAAACATAAAACAAGTTGCACTTAAAGAAACTCGGGCAACTTAATCGAAACAATCCCAATCCAATAATCATTCTTCTTGTGAATTCGATCGGCTGTCTAAGAAAACTAATAATAATAATAAAAAAAATCTTACATTTAGTGTTTCTAAAACTGTTTCATAAAGCATTCTGGCAACTACATCGCCAACAAGTTTCAAGACGCTTCTTTTCTGTTACGTGCCGTATCGTGTCTTTATATCGATATATTGTGTTCCATCGCGATATCGATTAAAATCCCAACTCGCAACATCGAAACTCTGTTCCTTGACACACGTCACATTGTTTTAAGAAAATGCGGCAATTATTTTGGCAACCGTCAAATTAGTTAACACTCGGCCGACTTGAATCTTTAATAAGGAACCCCATCTGCTCAATTTAGGATCGTTATTTCTGATTGACAGCCCGATGGTACGGCATTTGCATAAGCAATTCAGTCCTCTGGAGTACTTAATATTGCAATTAGGAAACGGGAGTTGGGCATATGAAATTGTTGGATTACGGTAAATTATTCAAAAGTAGACAATGTTATTTCCCGATGTAGTTGAATATCTGCGATGATGGGATAAAAGGTCAAAGATTAAAAGGAGTTTCATGTTATTGAAATGTTAAAAAAGATTTAGTTAGAGAGCTTAAGTGTTCTGAGCATCATAATTAACATGCAGATAAATTATGTTGTATCAATTATTCACAAAAGTAATGAAAATTCATTGTCAAGTCTTATTATATTTCTAGAATGTAGGGCAGTGTTTCTCAAACTGTGGGGCGCGCCCCCTAGGGGGGCGTGATAACTCTACAAGGGGGGTGAGCATATTAAAAAAGTAGAAAACAAAAGATTGTTTAAAATATATTATTAATGTACTAAAAACAAACAAATAAAAATTGAAATACACATTTACACTTATAAATATATTAGTACTACGCAATGAATTTTATAATCATTTTAAAGATACTACGTTAAGAACAAGTTTAATAAATATGAGTTTCTCCATAGGCTTGTTATATATAAAATTAAAAACAAAAATTAATACTTATCTTGATAATTTATATGGTTTATAATTACTCCTTTGAATTCCGGTTAAAAATTCCGGGATTCGCTCCCCGATGCCACGGTTTAACACGTAAACGAGCGTATCTGGAGTATTGCGAAGGGGAGGTGAGAGGGAGTAAAGAAATAAATAATCTGAAACACCTAAATCCTTCGCAAAGACAATCGTGCTCCTTTTATTGCATTCCAATGCCTTCGGAATAATTCTATGGATAACAGTGCGCAGAAAATACCATTCCTCGGAAAGACGTATATATACGTCCGGGGCAATTGAGACACTGGCTGAGTGAGACGTTTATATACGCCGGTGGCACTAAAGAGGTGAAAGTTTAACTGTAGGTTTAGTTTCACAAAATATAGTATTATTGAATTCAATGTATCGTTATTGTACGGGGGCGCGATGAAAATAATAATTGAGTATTGGGTCGCGATTATTGAAAGTTTGAGAAGCACCGATGTAGGGTATTAAATTTACTTTAGGTTTTATAAAAAATTTTCCATTAAAACCCATTAGATGCAAAGGTTTAAACTCGTTAGTTTTTTAAATTACTGTAAAAATATTAAGTGACTCTTTTGTAAGTATCATGTACTATTCAAAAAATTTCAAGAGTTTTTTTTTTGAAAAACATATATTAAAAATAGTTTGAATTTATTTTCAATGTATATTTTTAATTGTGAATAACAATATTGTTCTTATAATAGGTTTTAAAATTTAAAAACACACGCAATTTTTTCAATGAAAAATTCAGTTTTAAAAAATGGCAAGATTTCAGTTCTTTCAAACGGAAAACTAAAGACGGAGCATATTGTTCAATAAAAAAATTATCATATTTTAAATTTGATAGCCAATTTTTAATATTGTTACTGAATTTGTGCAATGCTTAAAATCGTGTTGGATGTGTAATGCATCTGAATGTGCAATACATTAATATTATTTTCTGTTATATTTATTTTATGCTAAAATTGTAATATACGTAAGCAACGCCATTCCTTTCATTATAATGACCATTTAATTGAAACTTGGCGAGATGTTGCCTATGGAACCAAGTTTGCATATGTTTTGACGACCATGTTCCCAACTTTGTAACCATTTTTTGGCATTTTGACTATCATGTCGATGGTTCTGGAAATTACTAGAGAAATCTATTAATATTATGATCTATGATGTAAGTGGATCTTTCGAGGAAAAGGGTTTTGCCGGTTGAAGAATCAACTAGCTATTAAAGTGAAACAATTGAGCGAGTGATTGATTGCGTATGTTCTTAATCGTTATGTATTTGTTTTTTAAAAAACTATAGTTGTGTTTGAGCACTGTAGAAAGTGTGAATGTATACTGGGATTTATTTTGCGAAATTCGTTGCTGTGTCTTAAGGATTATTTTTCTACAATTGATTTTCATCGTTGCTGAAGAACTTAATGGTTTTTTGAGAGTGATGGCATAAAATACTCGAACACCAAACTACGGATAGTGTATTCGTAAATATTTAAACTTACTTTCACTTTTTATGTTGATTATTGAAGAACAAATTTTCACGAAGCAATTGGCACGTATTTTTAATTAGCGCGTATTAATTTTAGTAAAATATAATAATACTAAGAATTTTATTTAAATAAATGTGTAATCATTTAACACAATCGTTTGGAGCATTTCTACAATTGCTTACGAAAGATTTCCATTTTAAAGTGATTTAATTTTAGGTTATTTGATTGGATCTATAACTAAGAATCCATGTATTACTTATGTTTGATGTTAATAAAATCCCTTCCAGAACTTGATCATCACTCATAAACTTCAAATTTTGACAAAAAATGTATAAATCAAGGGAAATTAAATAAAAATACTAGATAGAGAGAAAAAGAGATAGTTATTGAAACAATACATTCACGGTTGAATTAAACTATTGCAGTCGGTAAAGAATAAAATAGTAAATAATTATTTTTAATATTTTTAGACCCAATACTTGTAAATTGATGAAAAAAATCTAAATTAATACCTAATAAGATACTTTTGTAATTTTAAGGTATCCGACTACGTTCGGAACTCTGATTTTAAAAAAGCGCATAAATGGATAATTTCCATGATATTTAGTGTCACTTAGATTAGAATACATGCATAAAATTGATTTAAGGACATTTTGACAAACAAATTATTTAAATACAATAGTTTGGCAAAAAATTAACTTAGAATAATCTTTTTTTTCAAAATGTTCTCCTTTTGTGAAAAATACATCTACTATAATACTATTTTGCCTGTATATAGCTCAGACCTCTGTACAGAGGCTCAACTATGTTTTTGCAAAAATTCACATTATTTTCAGAGTTACAATCAATTGAAGTAATTATTGTTTTTTTTTCTTAAAATTACTCCCCTCTGCTGTCGAAAAAAATAAACACTTTTCTAAGTTACATACTTCAAAAATTCGAGTTGAGCCTCTGTACAGAGATCTAAGCTATATACAGCAGTGTTTCTCACACTTTCAATACTGGCGACTTAATTTTCAATCATAATTTTTGTCCCCCCTGTACAACAATAATATATTTACTGCAATAAAAATGAACTTTGACACTAAAGCTACAATGTGATCTCAATTATAAACTGTATAAATATTAAAATCTGTATGTTACTTTTATAAGCAATATATATATTAAAAAATAACTTAAAATATATACTACCTACTTTTATTATTAGGTTATCTTTTTTTTCTGTAATTTTTCAATTGAAACAGATCGCAAAATGATATATTTAATTAAAGATTTATTCTCTTCAGCATCCATTTCTCAAAGTACAAATGTCATTAGAAAATATACAGTCTATGTTGCTCTCTATCTTATCCATCACATCTGGCGTTATTGGGTACGTTTGCGTGAGTCTGGGCAACCTATCGGACGTCTGCGCAAAATATGTAAAAATGCTTTTCCTCGTACAATTCCAGTCAGTTTTGGTCGACTCGATACTTCTATAGCTACCGAATCTAGCCTGAATGTTTTTTTTTAATTTGCACGTTAATTGTAATTCAGGGTAATTAAATATTTAAGGCAGTAGATTAAAACAAAATCATAAATACATTTTTAAGTCGTAAGCAAACATTCGACAATAATAAATCATCAACCAGTACACAGATGAGCATAGTTCCGAAAATTAAATCAAGGAAATATTCTCAAAAAGACTTAAAATTTGGTTTTACCACGACTGAAATAAATGATGGGAAAAAACCCAGCTCGTTATGTGTTAAAACTTACAAATATGTAGAACAACATGTGAAAGTTGTTTTTAAAATATGTAAAATCATTTAGCTATGTTGGCAAAAAATTTTAAAAAGTATTTTCTGGCTGAGGACAGCTTGATAGCAAGTTACGAGTGGATTAGGGATCTAATTCAAGAGATACCGCAGAAGGGCCCTCAACTTCCGAAGAAGAAATCTTCATAGATTTCCCATCCAGTGAAAACTTAAAAGACAATTTTGTAATAAATCGCTCTTTGAATTTTGGGTAGAGGTGGATGAGGAATTATGTGTACTGAAAACAAAAGCACTTCGTATACTATTACCAGTTTCAACATCCTACCTTTGTTAAACCGGATTTTTTGCGGTGGATGCTTTGAAGACAAAATATAGATCTCAGCTAAATATAGAAAAATAACTCTAAGTGTCAATTTCTGATATTAAACCTTCCTTTGAAAACTTTCCTCTACAAGACAAGCCCGTGGAAGTCCCTAATAATTATTAAACTTGTTCTTAATTTAGTAATAAAATTATTTATAAAATACCTTCTTCAGTACTGATACATTAAACGTATACTGGCTGTACCACGACTCTTCGCACGAGTTCATTTTTAAAAAAAATAAAACATTATTCTTGATATAATAGCTGAACTGTAAAGAGAGTAAAACTGCATGCACGACATTGTATACAAAAATGTAAAATGATTTTTTTTAGATAAATGCTATAATTGTAAATAACTGTTTAAAAGAACTATAATTTTATACCTCACATAATTAGCATTTAGAATTATAATGTTAAATAATGAAAAAGAATATAAAATTCCGGAGAAGAAGAATTGTGTTACTTCTTAATATTTAAAGCGAGAATACTTCAAAATGTTTTAACCCAGGAGCAGGCGCGCACTCGATACTAACACTAATGGTTTTGCGGGGGGACTCAATCACCCCAATAATTTGTTTATAATTATTTTTACTGCACACAATACAAATCAGAATTCCAGTGAATGATTTAATTAAATGAAAGTATACTTACTGGCTTTCAAGGACTATTCAATTTTTCTTTGATGATTTGAGAAAAATTCAATGAAACTAAACACTCAAATTATTCAAAAGTGCAAGACCTTAATAAAGGGCATAAATCAGATGCACTTTTCACTAATGTTACAGAAATGTTATTTGCTGGCAGAGCTGTCATATTTTGTTCAAGTTCTTCTAGTTTTTATGAGCTGTCATGATCCAGTGAGTGAATATTAACGTCCCATTGTTCAGCTATACGAGGGCGTTTGGAGACGGACCTCGTAATTTTGAACCATGGTCAAGTGACGAGGACGATACTTGAGCTGGCCTCTTTTAACTACTAGACCACTCTAGCAAGAGGAAGTTTGAGCTCTCTCGACAGATTTAACGTACATCTCTTCCCTACATGGCGGGACTTAAGTGGTACTGGGTTTGAACTCGTGACACCTTTGGTGATCAACAAATAGCAAGTTGAACTTTTTCTTTCTTGTGTCTTTTTAACAAGGTGAACTGAACCTTGTGGTACACTTATGGCTTCATATTTTAAGTTGATGGAGTTCTTTAGAAAGCATTTGAAAATTTTTCTTTAGTTTCATGTTCATCGCGTTTCTGAAACATGAATAATGTGCATCCTTTCAGCAGGTTCTTCTTTTGCTCAATCAGTTTCAACTTCCTTCAATAGAGATCACAGATGCACCGCGCCACTGCTCCAGGGTTAAGAGCATATTCAAAAAAATTACTGATGTTCTAAATATGATTATGACGTTTTTCATTATGCTTTATATGTTTGAGAATACTGGTAAAAATAAATATTTTGGCCAAATAATCCTTCAAATCAATCAATACTTTTCCAAGTATCATAAAACTCTTTATAATTTACAATTTTTCTAAGCTTAAAATAAACACATAAAATATGAGACGGAACTAATATAGAACTAACCATACCAGTAAGTTTGAAGGTCAATAAAAGGATCATTAAATGTATTATGCTAACTGGCTGAAAAGTGAGTTATGTCTTATTTTTCTTTTTCTACAACTAATGTATGGTATTTCAATAATAATTACAGTGATGAATTGTTTATTTTCTTAGAATTTTCGCTCAGGGTCTGGGTTTCATTTTTTCTTTTAACGAGTAATATTTTATGTTAAAACGTAATAAAAAAATATATCATTGAGGAAATACAGCAAATTAAAATTGTTTTTTTGTCTTTAATTTGGTTTTGAGATCAAATATCGCTATTTGATGACGGAAAAACGCCAGATGATAAACATAAATTATATCAGTGTTGTGATTTTTTTTTATTATGGAAGAACGTATTTTGTTTTACTTTACTTTCCGATTATTTTTTTAAAAATAAATCTTTAAATTTTCGATATGCTCGCCCCCCCTTATATGGTTATCCCGCCTCCAAGGGTGGTGTGCCCCACACTTTGAGAAACACTTATATACAGGCAAAATATCATTATAATAGATGCTTTTTTCACAAAAGGAGAATATTTTGAAATTGGGTAATTCTGTCTTAATTGTTTGCAAAAATATTGTTCTTAAATAATTTTTTATTGTAATACTATTCTTAAAACAATTATATGTACATTTTCTAGTTTAAGTGATACCAAATGTAATAAATATTATCCATTTTCTCACTTTTGCAAAATAACGGCTCGAACGTATTCGGATACCTTAATATGATGGTTGGGCAAAAGTCGTAGCAACTATTTTTTCTTTTAGATATGTGAACGGATCACAAACGTATATGTATCGTGTGTACAAGTTCTGCAAGCTTAGTGTGTCCTCAGAACATCAGATGACTCTGTAATTGCTGGTAGTAGCTCAGCGAGGGCTGTGAAATCATTCATATGGTTAATGTCGTGCTAAATGGAAGTAACCCGTGTTGAGCAGCGCGCTTGCATCAAAATAGCAGTTCTCCGAAAGAGAAATGCTATAGAATGTTACAGTTAATTAGTGGAAGCCCTTGGGAATAATGCCCTACCATATCGTTAATTAGGACGGTGGATATGAAAGTTTCAGCAAGGACGTGAGTCAACCAGTGAGGAGCAATGTTTGGGATGACTGGTCATTGTACGGGCAGACTTGGCGCGTGCCGTCATCGCGCAGCCCATGGATTACATTAAGGGCCATGTACTACATTAAGAATATTTAGGCCCAAGTTTGTTATGTCAGTTTTATGTGTACTGTGTTGTCATTATTTTGCACCGTAAAGACCTTATTGCCTTGTATAGTACCGTAATAAATTAGTGTGTTACTATATTTCAGTGTTATCCATTGACCACACATTTAGTTAACACCTAAAACTTTCGTCTGTATATGTCACTTTTTCCAACCATGCTGTTATCTTCTAGAAGAAAAAGTAGTTGCCATGACTTTTGCCCCAACCCTCGTAAAAATATATTACCTTTAGACTTTAATTTCCTGATATTCATTTTCAAGAAACATTTTCTAGGAAGAAAAAGAAAAGGAAAAATAATTAAAGACTTGAGAAAATATCACTACCTTTCAAGCAAATGTGACAGATTTCAAGAACAATATTTAAAAAATATGTAATAATGAATTTTCTTTCTAAATTGGAAAAAAAATCATTTTATTAAAAAGAATAAATAAACCAAATTTTAAATCATTCCTTTCTTCTTTTTCATTCCTCATGTTATTTTCTCAAAAAAAAAAAGATAATGAACATATTTTTGAAACAAAATTTTTTTGAAATAATGAAAATAATAATAAATTGTTATATTTACAAAAAGAAGAAGCTAATATATTTCCAAAATATTTTCAGAAATGTAATTACATTTAATCTTTCTAAAACCTTTTCTTTATGTTAAATCAAAAATAGAATATCTGAGTTAAAAAAAAAACCACTCCAAGTTTAATAAATGTTTACTGTACTTAATCTCTAAAACAGTAAAGTATTATTCTTTCCAATATCATACGTTGCAATAGATATTTGTATTTTTTCAATTGTAGTTGCATTGCATTAACGTGTTAACCCCTTAAGCGGTCAATGTATTTGCCCGAAATTTTAAGAAAAATACACAATTTTTATTGCATATAACTAAGCATGACACTTAACACACAAAATGCGAAAATGGAAGAATTTTATTTTAATTTTCACTATTAATTTACACTATTATTTTATTTTATAATTGTGGAGCACAAAAAAAACCTTAAAGTTTCCTTTTTATAACTACACTCTGCATGCTATGAATAATGTTTCATATACGTATATTTAAGGTGACCCTTTTTTTTTTTACAATGAAATGGAGGACAAAAGATTTAAGAAAAAATGGCAACTTAAATATATGAAACGTTTTATTAATTCAAACAAAAATACTCTTATGATGCTAGCATTTTTTTTTTAAAATTATTACCTTAAACGAGTATTTTTCCATTGAATAATTTGTTTTGTCAACATTTCATTTTCTAATGTATCAGAAAGTTCGGGCAAAAAATATCCTTCATATTGAATTTCACGGTAAGCATTGTAGCTAAAATATTAACATTCAATTTTGATTTCTCCCTATTCACTTCACAAAAATCATTACCTGAAAAAAAAAATCTTTCATCTGCTGCATTACTTCCAAGGCAGCACAACGTAAATTCAACAGGAATAATTGCATTTTCATATGAAACGTGTTCATTCTTAAAATGGTTTAAGTAATTTTACCCATCTTTTACAAATTTCTCAGCATGTTTATATTCCAACTAGAATTAGAATTTAAATATACATTCAGTCTTTTTTCTGCTTCAGACACATGCCATCGATTTTACTATCATGCATTTCTTTCGATAAAATTTACTAGTGACAAAGTCAAAAAGTACCATTGAAAACTTATTTCCTGTGATATTTGTTTCAAAACTTTCTTCGGCATTTTGGAAACATATTTGGTTCATCTCTGAATACAGAGGTCAACAGATTAGTTTTAAAATATTGAAAAGGAGGAGGAGAAAAAGAACTACACTTTTTGAGGAAGGTACAGAACCAACGAAAGGAGAACCGTTGGTCCCCTTTTGTAAAGAGTGTTTTTTTTTCAGGTACAGAAGTTTAAGTTGGCATTACTTTCCAAGATGGCGACCGATTTAACAGCTGTCAAGTGATTTATTATCAGTTTGGTTTGGCAATATTCATCATGAATAGACTCACGCCTGAATAGATTCGTCGAATGGGCCCAAAACGAGATTGTCGTTGTTCCCGATTTTCATAAGCGAATTTTGTTTAGCGACGAAGCGCACTTCTGGTTGAATGGCTACGTCAACAAACAAAACTGCCGCATTTGGAATGAAGCTAATCCACAAGTGTATGTCGAAACACCGTTACATCCAGAAAAACTGACTATTTGGTGCGCTTTATGGGCTGGTGGAATCATTGGTCCATACTTCTTCAAAAACGATGAAAGCCACAACGTTACAGTCATTGGTGATCGGTATAGAGCCATCATTACTAACTTTTTCATTCCTGAATTGAACAATCATTATGTCCAGGAGCTGTGGTTCCAACAAGATGGCGCAACATGTCACACAGCACGTGCCACAATCGATTTATTGAAAGACACGTATGGTGACCGCCTAATTTCACGTTTTGGACCTGTGAATTGGCCTCCAAGATCTTGTGATTTAACACCGCTAGACTATTTTCTTTGGGGCTATGTAAAGTCATTGGTGTATGCGGATAAGCCACAAACGCTTGACCATTTGGAAGACAACATTCGCCGTGTTATTGCCGATATACGGCCACAAATGTTGGAAAAAGTCATCGAAAATTGGACGTCCAGATTGAAGTACATCCGAGCCAGCCGTGGCAGTCCTATGCCAGAAATCATATTTAAAATGTAATGCCACAAGATTATCTTTCGTATTAAAAAAACTTCATGTCAATCGAATAATATATCATTGTTTTATTGCATTTTAAAGTTCTGTACCTCTAAAAAAACACCCTTTATATTAAAATAGTTTATCTCATACCTACAAAGAAGTTTCATGTCCGTAATTTTTTTTCAAAAATAGTTGGGGATTTTGTAAGAGTTTGCATATATATATATATCCACACACAGTTTGAAGCATGGCGTAATACTTAATGTTACATTACAACGGGGACAGATATAACATAGGTTTTTCTTATTATCTTTCCATTTTCATTTCTTCTCCAGGAACAAAGACTCTTTGATTTGCCAATCACTTTCCTTTTGAAGGATCTAAATTCCTGCCTTCAATGAAAAAAAATTCCTCTCTTTACCAAAAACCAAATAACGGATGAGAAGTATTTCAGTACCATGTATAAACTGCATACTCTAAAAACACTAGGACTGATACTCTCATTATAAGAATTAAGGAGTGTTGGAAAGCTAAAATCTTATTTTTTTTTTGACAATTTGAAATTTTAGATTTTCAAATTGTATAGAATTTAACCTTTTTTAAAAATACCTTACTTTAACCTCTATGGTATTTAGAAGCCCTTAAAACGTATTTTTAAATAATCGTTGAATTTGGTCCACGCCCATTTTAATGGCGAAAATTGTAAACAAATTACTTTGTTTTTGTAATAGTGTAACGACTGATATGAACCAAAAACATATATCTTTTATTTTAAATTGAGCCTTTTATTTTTTTTATTTCCCAGCCGATTAGAAGTCTCACTGTATACTTTAAAATCAATTTATCTCAAAATGTAAATTTTTAATGTGCGTTGTACCTTTTCCGAGAAACTACTGTTCACAGGTATTTAAATTTTTATAAATTATTTGTAATGATGTCTAATATATATTAAAATGAGCTTTTTTAAAACACTCAAAAATTTAATTTTTACAAAATTTTTAGTAAAAAATGGGTCAAATTTCGCAATGTTTGATAAAATATTTCATAATTTATTAAAAAATTCAAAATTAGCTAAAAGCTCATTTTAATATGAGAGAGGTGTACTTGAATAGTATGAAAAATTTCAAGCATGTACATAAAACAGATTTTGAAAAAAGGTACATCGAAAACAGCCAATTTAACATTGTCAGTATATAGAGAGAGAGAGGTTTCCAACACCCCTTAAAAAATATGTACAAATCAAAGGAAGAAAAAGAAAATATCAGTGCCTGAACAGTATAATTGGAATCTCGTTATTGTTAGCTTTTTGGTATACCGTAAGACAGTTCAGAGGTTAAGTATTATTACGGTAAAAAAAAAAAAAACGAAACATTTTTTTTATGTAGAAAAAACATATTTTTCTGTATTTTTAACTCTTATCGCGCTGAAAGTGGACACCTACTAAATAGTTACAAGATAAAAACTCACCAGATACTTAAACAGCTTTCTGAGTATAATTTTAAGAAAGTCTACTGTGTCGAATTTGGGGTGAATGATACGGCAAACCGATTAAGGCAATACTTCTCAAACTAAGGGTCGGGATAATCCTACAAAAGGGGCGCGAGTATATTGAAAAGTCGAAAACAAAAGATTGCTTAAAAATTATTAATATACTAAAAGGAAATAAAAATTGAAATACACATTTACACTTATAAATTTATTAGTACAGCGCAATGAATTTTATAATCATTTAAAAATACTACGCTAAGAACAAGTTTTTAATAATTTTCAGTGTCCCCATAGGCTTGTCACATATAAGATTAAAAACAAAAATTAACATTTATCTTGTAATTTGTACGGTTTATAATTAATCTCTTAAATGCCGAATAAAAACTACGGGATTCGCTCCCCAATGTGACCATTTAATACGTACACGAGCGTATGTAGTTTATTGGGGAGGGGGGATTAAGGGAATAAAGAAACAAATAATCTGAAATAAGCAAATCCTTCGCAAGGACAGTCAAGGTCTTTTCATTGCATTCCAAACCCTTCGGAATAAATTTATGCATAGCAGTGCACAGAAAAGATCGTACTTCAGAAAGACGTATATATACGTCTGGGGCAATTAACACACTGTCTGAGCGAGACGTTTATATACGCCAGAGGCATTAAAGAGGTAAAAGTCGTAGTGTATAGGTTTAGCTTCAAAATATAGTATTATTGAATTCAATGCATCATTATTGTAAGGGGGCAGTATGAAAATAATGATTGAATATCGGATCACGAATATTGAAAGTTTGAGAAGCACTGAATTAAGGGGTTAATATATGAAATTTATACTTAAGATCATAGGAATTACCAATTCTTAAGGCATTATAAAAGATAAATTAGGCGAATTAAAATGCTTAGCAAAATATTTTTATTTTAATAAGTAGAACATTGAAACAAATTCCACCATAAATTAAAACTGGCTGCAATGGTTTAAACTATTATGTTTTTACGTGCAATACAGTCGGACCTCAATTTAACGAAATCATCGGGAATTTGAGGTGACTCGTTATAAAGGGGTTCAAAACAAATATAACCATTTTTTTTTCACTTACCTTTTGAAAACTCTACAAGAAGCTATTCACACAAAAAAACTTCCATAGTTAGTAATTACATATTTTTTTTTATTCAACTGCTAAAAATATTAGTGAATTATATTACGCATCAATTAATTGGAAGTTTTAAAATGCTTGTAATGGATGGCCGGTCCCATCCATTACTGTACGAGGGTTAGAAGGAAGATTAGCCGTAGTCAAAACGAACTCAATTTATTAACAATTCTCAACAACTTCACAAATTTCAACACCCTAAGTTAAGAAATGCACCGATAGATAAATACGGGAGCAAAAGTGAGGTATACGGGATAATTGATCTAATTATATTCAGATCACTTACTCTTAGCGCGTCCCAGCAAAACACCTTCTAAATACTTGAAGATAAGTTCTAAAGTAATCTATTTCAAACCAACACTAATCCAATTTAAACAGCTAATTAACCAAATAGCCAATCTTAATATTAATCAAATGATCTACGAAACGCCCTCACCTAGCTTTACGTTAATCACTAACTGCTATCCTGTTAGCTCCTAACCTCTCTTCGAACTAGAAAGTTAATATTTAAATGCTAGCCTTGATTTGAATAATTCACGTCTTCTTTGGAGGAGGAGAGAGTTTTCAATAGAATAATACTGAGCCATTATTCTCAAGAGGATTAGTAGGAAGTACGCAAATAGACCCGTTATATGCTGACTAATAAATAGATGTTTTAAGATCTTCTTGATTCCTGACTTGAAATAGTTCATTTTCGCATATATTCTCTTTATGCATAGAAGAAAACATTACATCATTTACAACCTGCTGTATAAGAAAGAGGTATATTTCCACAGTTTCCAAACAATGTAAAACATTAAGGAATGTATTTTGATAGGAATTTCATTATAAATCTCTGCATTGGAGTCATTATTCATTGGGTCCAAAGAAAATAATTTTGCACTTATCTACTGGAAAATCAATACTAAACAACTACACAGAAAATATCTATAGTTAGAAATTGCAAGGCCGGTTGGGTGACGTAGTTGGTTTGTCACTGGCATTCTGCTCCTAAAGTTGCGGGTTCGACCCTGGGCCATGTTGGCGGGTTTTCATGATGCAGAAAATCAATAGCTGCCATATCGCATGATTATACGGAAAGAAAAAAATCTCTTGAATGCCTGTTTGGCTTGGATGCTCTAGAAAAATTAAAATCCTTAGTACGATTTCGCATCACTAAAACTCCGATGTCTCCCTCTGCGGATGAAACTGGGCGTCAAAATTACTTGCGGTAATTGGTATTGCATACATGGAGCCACACAAAGGTGATACCAGCTCCTGGGAAATTTACTAGGTCTACAAAGGTTAGATACAAATGCGCAACCCCATTAAAAAATATAAATTTTTATTAAGCAAATATTAAATACTATTAGTGAATGATTAGACATCAGTTAATTGGGAAACGCAAAATACTTAATAATATATGCTTGATGATCTTTTTGATTCCACGCCAGTTGAACTTCACAGGAGACTGGGTAGATTGACTGGAACCTCTGCTCCCTATCTTGTAACTACGATATAGCTGGTCTTGTTATCCTGGCTTTCTGGAGGCGGTGCGACTTTATTAAAGCAAGAATCAATGGAGAGGCTTGGATTAGAGGTGACTGGAATAGAGCATTGCTTTTGGTTGTTGAGTAAGCTTACGGAGATGACTGCCCTTCTCAAAGCGAAAATGTTAAACTATTGAGATAAAAAATATTTAAATTGAAATTGGAAAGGAGAAATTTAGATTTAATAAAATCAATAAATTAATTGTTTAGGAGCGATTCTACAAGTAGAAAAGCTCTTTGCCTGTCATCTTTGGATGTTTTAAGAGGTGGGAGTATTTGAAGTAACTTTGGCATTTTTTTAACAAGGCCTGAAAGAATTTTAAAAAGTTCGATTAAAACTTATTGATTTCTGAAACATTTGTTTCAGGAGCAGAGAATTCTTGGGATTGAGTTTGTTCTTCTGTTTTACAATAAATTTCTTTTAAGTTTGATGAATTACTATTATTTTGATCTCCGCTGACAATATTAGTGAAGGAAGTTCCTTCAATAACATTGTTGCTAAAGAAATTATTATTTTTATTTGTACTTAAAGGGGTTCCTTTCTTCGGTTTTGGAAATTTTGGACATTTGGTATGGCAGCCAGTATACCCGTAAATTTTGCAATTAATGCAGAAGGGATTATCCCGCTTTTCTTTGATCTCGTATTCTTTCGTAAGGTGATCCTTACCGCAGCACTTTAGGCAACGTGGAGTTTGATGACAATTGGCAGCCGTACGAAAAAAAAAATATTACATCTGAAACATTGAGCGACATCCCGAATGTAGTATCCCTCAACTTTAACTTGCGTGTAGCATGTAACTTTAACCTGCAAGTGGGTAAGGTCGAAAACCGGGAGATTTTGTTGATTTTTAGGGAGTGTGATTAAAAAGAAAGGGAGTGGCGTTTCAGTTACCCTAGATATGAGTTAACTACAACTGGAAACAATGTAGCCAAGTTCTTCTAAGTCCGCGGTATTATCTTCTGCTTTGGTGAATATTGGGAGCCCTTTGATTACTAATTCAATCGGTTTGATCTCTTTTGGGGAAATGACATAATATTCGAAATCCTTATCCTCCGCCAAGGCATGGTTAAGGCTTCGATATTCATCGTCAGTATTGACATACAATTTAATACAGTCTCCATAGGTCTTACTGTTAAATTCGGGAAATTCGATATGAAAACTTTCTGTTTGATTTCTGTAGTTTTCTTTAATTTTAAGCTTTACGGGAGGGAAAATCTTTGGTTTGATACCGATTATACGATCTCGGTATCAGGCACGAGCGAATGCTCAACATCCATTTCCAAGAGCCATTAACTTATCATAGCATCCAATATAATTCTCTAGCTGCTGGATTTGATCTATTGTGATGTACCTCCCCTTGGAAGTAAATCCCTCGAAGTATCAGCGTGAGCTAGAGGTGTAGGGTTAACGAAAGGACTCGAATCAAACATTATTTTAACATGACTTTATTAAGATATTCAACTTAAACTTTGAACAAATATAATATTAATAATGAATGAGAGAATCTACGATGACGCAAAATGCAACACACAATATAATTCAGACCAATCTCAATAAATGAACCGCCTAATCTTCAAATATAATAATAAGTAAACAATCCTACCTTATATTATTCTGTAATAAACCTGTCTTTATCTACAATGGTATGTAGGTTGCCATTTAACTTCTAATCGATCACTAATATGTTTATCCACGACACGTAGAACTTAAATCTTGAACGACGAACTTCAATCATCATCCACTGCCACAACGCACGTCAATTGTCTAACATTCCTTTACATTACCATTACATTGCCCTTTCGCTTACTCTAAGATCCTATATTTATCCTATATTTTTTTGCATCTCTTCACTTCTCGTTTCTTGGATTTGGTGGGAAAAGAGATGCCTTTAATTCTGGCCCAAAGAACCCAAAGGACTTGTTAAAGAAAAGACGCGTAAGACGTCACACTATGTTATGCTTGAGTCTTAGGCATTCAGACTCAGGCGTCTTAGATCTTGTTATGCTGGAACGAGTCAAAATTGATCATCTGGATTTATAAGAAATTCCCTATTTTACTGATTCAAAATCCATATCGGATTCAGAATGGCTCATCTTGCTAAACTTAGAGGCAAACCCCTTGATCATAAAAGCCCTGAAAAGGGCTTCAAATGACTTTACGTGCTATCTCTCTGATTTCAAAATAAAAAGTCTAAGAGTTCAGACATGCACGTCTTAACTGCTCGGTGTCTTCGGTTTTGATCTTTTTTTTATCCCACCCTCAAAAGAGATCTTTTACGACTTTATATAGAGAAGAAAATACTACGTTATTTAAATCCTGCTGAGTGGAATGTATTCTCACAGTTTCCACAAACAGTGGGCTTCTCAAACTTGTAATGTTTGTGACCCAATATTCAATCATAATTTTCCTCGCGCTCCTTTCCCCTCCATACAAAAACAATGTATTGAATTCAATAATACTATACTTTGACGCTAAACCTACAATACAGCGTTAACATTTTAAGTAGTGCCGGCGTATATAAATGTCTGGCTCAGCCAGTGCGTTAATTGTTCCAGACGTATATGTACGTCTTTCCGAAGTATTATTTTATATGTGCACTGTTATTCATAAAATTTTTCCGAAGGCTTTCGAATGCAATAAAATGACCTTCATAGTGTTTCCGAATGATTTACTTATTTCCAAGGATTTATTTATTTATATTCCTTTTCTACAGCCCCCCAGTACACCATATACGCTCATCTTCATATTAAACGGTGATATTAGGGAGAAAATAGCGTCCTTTTTAATCCGAATTTAAGGGACTAATTCTAAACCGTTCAAATTATTAAGATAAGTATTAATTTTTGTTTTTAATTTTATATTTAACAAGCCCATGGGGTCACTGGTAATTATTAAACTTGTTCTTAACATAGTATTGTTAAATGAATTGTAACATATATTGCTCTGTATTGATATATTTATAAGTGTTATTATATCAGTGTAAAAATATGCATTTTATTTTTACTATGTCAGAGAATGTGTTTTGTTTGTTTACTTTCAGTAAATCGGTCATTCTTTTAAATAATCTTTTATTTTAGGCTTTTCAATATGCTCGCGCCCCCTCTCAGGTTCATTACGCCCTCTAGGGGGACAAGCTTTCCACTTTGAGAAACACTGGTGTAAGGCATTAGAAATTGTAACATTTTTGGTAAGAATTCCATTAAGAATTTCAGCATCAGAACCGCTATTCATTGATTTCGACATATCTACAGTTTCCTCAACTTCAATTGCGCCTATAGGAAGTTTGTCAACAAATTTAACGTCTCGTAAAATCTTAAAATACTCCCTGCTATGTGGAGTGGGAGGAGAAAAGAAATTGATTTCTTGTTTTATTCAAAGTTCATACGATAGATTACATTCATGACTCATCTACACCTGCAAAATCCAATGAAGGTCTGCACTCTTTCCCATCGAACTTTTGCCTCACAAGTTTTTTTTCCGTTCCATAAATACGGATATGTCAATTGAAAAGAAATCAAATTTTTTTAAGTACAAACTTGTCACGGACTCGCGCGTCTTTTCTTTAACATGTGCTTTGTGTTCTTTGAGGCCAGAATTAATGGCAACTCTTGTTCAACCAAATCCAAAGAAGCGAAGCATGAAAGAAAGATGCATATTAGGAAGCTTTTAAATATCAGAAGTTAGAGTAAGCGGTATGGCAATTTGAGGAATGTAAACATAATCCATGGTTCAAGCGTGAAGAAGTTTTGCAAAAACGAACAGAAAGCATACGTGATAGAGATCCATTGAGTCAAGGTGCATACCATTGCACTCGATTAATTACAAGACTTCCTTTAATACTGTTGTGATCGTTACTTCAAACTACAGTAAGGTAGAATTGACTATTTAATATTAGGATCTGTGATAGTATTGTAATTGAGTTTAGGTGAGTCAGTTATTGATAGTGGTCCGGGTTAGGTTAATTTGGTAATACATATGTATTGTGTGTTTTGGCCACTGTAGATTCTCTCACGTATATTATTATAATTTAATTTGTTAAACGATTAAGTTAAATATCTTAATAAAGCCATATTAAGATAATCTATGCTTCTTCCGTTTATCCTACACCTCTAGCTCACGCTAATACTAAAAGGGATGTTCAACCAAGGGAGGATATCACAAACTAACAAAATAAATTTTTGATTGTTGAAATAATCCGTTAACCCGCGGTTCATCAATTGGTTAATTAGGGATTTGGGTTAATTAGGGATCAGGAAAGGAGGATATTTCTCGTTATGTTGCGAAATTCGTTAAAAAGCGGTTTATTAATCCGAGTTTTGATTCTAATTACAATTTGTAATAATTATAATTATCTTTGCAATGCGCAATAAAAACGAAAATATTTTAGTAAGGGAAGTATGGAGCTATGAATAACTTGAGAAATATAAATTCTTAAGATACACTGATGTGAGTTTTTAATTAATTTGCATACTTGCTTAATTATTCTTATTAATTTGCTTTAAAATTAATAATTCATTTATTTTATATCAAGTCATTTTTTCCTTGAGTGGATTTTAATTCTTCGTAATATTAAATTTCAAATAATTCGAAAGTAGACATAATGAGTGTTCATATAAAAATCACTTGACTTATATAAATTCGTATTTATTTTTATTAATAAAACATATGAAATTTTATGCATATAAAACATTATGGAAAACTATATTATATTGTTTATACTGATATATATTTCTGTATAGTAAGAAAAATCTTTAAATTATGCATCGCAGTTATTTAATCCATTAATATTTCTTAGCAGCTGCTGCTTTTTAATGAAATTTATAATTTAAACACTATTATTGCATAATTTGTTCTTAAATTTAAAAAAAGTACATTAATCAATTAAATAAAATTAATTATTTTCCATTTATAAATAATGGTTAAGTAATATGTTAAATAATGGATTAATTAGATATTATTACACTCTTAATGATGCAATTTAATAAGAGATGTTTGAGTAAAAAGATTCTTGATTTCAAAATAATTAAGAAACACAGTTAAAAAATCAATTCTTTCATATTCAAAAAGAATTTCAATTTTATCAATTTTTTTTTATTTCCGTAAAAAAGTTATTTTCATACTTAAATGTTTTAAATAAAAACATGTTGCTTGCGATTTTTGTGTGTAAATGATACAAAAAATACCTTATATCTTTTTTTCACGATAAAACTTCTTAATGTAGTTAAAGAAAATCATTTTCTGTATCTCTTAAAATTATTTTCATACGTAAATATTTTAATGAGATATAACTTCTTTGCGTGTGATTTGTACGAGTGGAAGATATATATATATATATATATATATATGTGTGTGTGTGTGTGTGTGTGTGTGTGTGTAAAAAAAAAAACCTTTTTTTTTATGTTGGTTATACCTTGGAAAAAAAAATACTTTTAAATCACTGCTTGTTAAGGTATCCGACTACGTTCGGAACCGTGCTTTTAAAAAGCGCATAAATGGATAATTTTCATGATATTTAGTCTCACTCAGATTAGTATGCATGCATACAATTATTTTAAGGACATTTTGACAAAAAAATCATTTCAATATAATATTTTGGCCAAAAAATTTACTTATAATAATATTTTTCCCAAATGTTCTCCTTTTGTGAAAAATGGTTCTATTATAATAACATTTTGCCTGTATATACCTCAGACTTCTCTACAGAGGCTCAACCAGAATTTTTGAAAAATTTATATTATTTTCAAAGTTAACCCCAATTGAAATAATTATTGGCGTTTTTTCCCCTTAAAATTGCCTGCCTCTGTTGTCGTAAAATATGAATAAACCCACTTCTAAGTTATATATTTCAAAAATTCTATTTGGGCCTTTGTAGAGAGGTCTGTTCTATATACATGCAACATATTAATTTGATAGAAGCATTTTTCACAAAAGGAGAACAATTGGAAAAAAAGATTATTCTAAGTTAAATTTTGCCAAAATATCGTATTTAAATAATTTTTTTTTCAAAATGTCCTTAAAACAATTTTATGCATATATTCTAATCTAAGTGACACTAAATATCATGAAAATTATCTATTTATGCGCTTTTGCAAAATCCCGTTTCCGAACATAGTCGAATACTTTATTAAATGTTTCGAAATTTTTTGTATAAGTTACATATTTATTTGGAGATAGTCTCTAAAAGAAAAATATGTTTTTGAAAATGAAATATATACAATTTAATAAGACTTCTAGAACATTACAACAAACTGTGACTATAGATTCCTTCTCCATAATATCTCTCAACACATTTTAAAAAGATATTTTTCTTCTAAGAGGGATTCCTTGTTACACATAAATCATAAGCGAAAGAAAAAGTTAACTCATAATTTAGTGTAATCACCAAAATATATAGAGAGCAATAAAAATATATGTGAAAAATCGTACATAAGTTTTTATTTCGGTTTATTTTTAAAAAATAGTGCATTCTAATTACTCATTACTATTAAATTCATATAAATGTAGCTTTTTCTAAGTTCTGTAAAAAAATTATTGTATCTTAGGACTTCCTAACAGTGGTATTTAAGTATTATTGCTAAATAATAAGTAGTACTGCAAAATACTAGTTTTTTTGTTACGTCATATTGATAGAACGATGATTTAAATCTCTGATCATCAATACCTTAACTAGACATATATTTGGAAAGAGTTTGGTGCTATTTTCAGAAATTTACAATCAATTGCTAAAAGTGCACTTGTAAAATATCTAAAATGTAGAAATTTATGGTGGAGAGTTCAAAACAGCTGAGCAATCAATATATTTTCTTTTTTGAAATACTGGCTTCGCAAATGGAAATATAATTTGACTGGTTTGAAAAATCGGAATTACTGTGACTAAATAGTTAAAAGTTGTTAAGAGCTCAGTTTTTATAAAGTGAAGTGTCAATTAGCACATATTTAGGTATAAAAGAGATCACTCACTAATACTGCTATGTGAGGTTTTCGATAATTTTGATATTACATGAAAATACTCTAAAATTATACACGAATATTTTAGCATGTAAAGAGAGAGACAGAGTATTCTCATAATCAATAAGCAATTTTGATATATTAAAATATTAAATATTTATTAAATTCCATTGAATATTTTTAAACATACGGAAGTAAAAAGTGACTGCCACCACATAGATTAATATATTGATTTTAATGAAAAATAATTTTTGTTTTGATTAAAATTTAAAAAAATAACCAGTATAGTGCATGTCAAGTATTTTTAAAACTTTCTTCATTTTCATTGACAATATTATTTTACATAATAGCTTTTAGAACTTCTGCATAACTCACATATATTTTGATAATGCAAATAAATATCAGAGAAGGTACGGTTACCTCTCTTTTAAATGTTAGAAATTTAAGAAGACAGTTAAGAATGTCTAGCCTATATGTAAATAAACAAAACTAAACTCAGTGGCACTACAGCCCATGAGGGTCAAAGTCTACTTTACTCATCTCAGTAGTCGTGACCTTGGGCGCTGAGATACATGAGCAGATTTTCCGTTCAGGTCCGGATCAAGCTTGGTACTCATTATTAGAATCACTGAAGGGATGAAAGGCTGGGTCGACCTTGTCCAGCCCGGGGATAGAACCCCGGACCTGTTATGTAAATCGTGATTCTCTCCCCTTATATGTAAATATATCTACCACATTTTCCTCATAACTTTCTTCTTTTAGAGCAGTGGTTACCAAAGTGGTCTCTATGGACCCGAGAGGTCACCGATATTATTCAGGGAGTCCATGTAAAATTAAATTTGATTTGGGAGTACCTGAAGAACGTCAGGAGATTCGCACAAAGTTTAATATAAAATATAGAAAAAATGTTATTCATTTTTATGTTTATTGAAAATTAAATAAATAACAATAATTAACTTGGATATTCCCGCGTGGACTAACTCAGATCCCAAATCAGATGAATCCATGCTAATACAGAAGCAGCTTATTGAAATATCATCAAATTAGAAACTATAGCCGAAGTTTGAACAAGCATACCACAAATTCTGTTTACAAAAACAGATCCCACTTATATATCCTGCATTATATGTTATTGTACAGGAGCTGTTAACTACTTTCCTGTCTTCCAATTTGATGGAACGGAGATCCAGTGCCGTAAGAAACCTTATCACCAAAATACACTAACATCTCATCAAGTTCATCCAAGTCATTAATTTTTTGAAGTGATAACTTCTTTAGGCACGTTTTGCTGGAGAGTAAACTTGAATGAACATAACGTTCGGGTTTGTAACGCTCATTCGGCATTTTTCATCTTTAGTCGGAAATCGTACTCAAGGTCGTCCGTGACATACACCCCCTAAAAAGAATTGTGACCGAAAGAAAGGCCGTTCCTCACCCCCCACGACCTCAAAACGACATGAAATGTGGTTGTCTGTCCCTTCTACCTTCCCCAATACACCGTGAAAGTGAAGTTCATATAATCTCATTTCTTATCTATAGCTTCGATCTAAGTGGGGCTCCCTCCCGCCACCTCTTTCCACGAAAATGAATGGAGGGATTCTTTCTAATCCTAGTAGAAGCATGGAAATGAAACATATAATATATTTTAAAAATAGTCCTAATGATGAAGTTCATTGTTGAAGGCATTTTTCAACGAAATATCTTCTGGAATACTCCTATTTTAGCCAAAAACTTTAAATACATGCCTGAAAGCATGATTATTATTATTTTTACGGTACATATCGATGGATGTTTCGGATGTTTTGTTTTTGTTTGTTTTGATAATAGGGTTATTAAGGTGCTTATCCGTCATAAACGGATACGGATTTACTCTCAATATAACAACTAGACACTCCGCTTTTGTAAGCAGTACGGATTCTACTCAAGAAAATAGCCACGGGAACCTATAAGTTCACGTACTCAAAGCCGGAGTATAATGAGTTCGAATCCCTAAATGTAAAGGGAGCCGATGATCGGTTAATCTCATGAGGCTTATAATGCCCTGCCGTTGGTGCAGAAGTTTGGAGAGACTCAAGGCTCCAATAGCTGCCATGTGGTTTTATATCTCTGTCAGCTAAAAAAAATTCACAATGTTACTTACAACGCTAAGAAAATAAAGTAAATTAACTGTGATTTTTTTTCTGTCAATTGTGCTTAGGAACCCACACACTTGCTGCTAACCTGAACTGTTTTTACAGTCCGGACGCCCAAAAGAAAACGCCTATTCAACGCCTATTCAAATGCTAACCTGAGATATACATGAATAAAGAGCATTCTAAATTATGCCACATGAAAAATCAATATTATTTGGATAAAATTGCGAAAGAATAATCACCTGTTTTGAGTTCAACTTGAGAGCTGAATCAAAGTCGTTAACGATGTCAAAGTTAAATTTCATCCCAATCTTTCTTCATCCAGAAAGTGAATCCTTCTATTTTAAAATTAACAGCACGATTGTTTATAGTTAGCACGGTTATATCACCAGTACTGCATACTTGTGTCGAATCTTTTAATATTATCTTGTTGAGATTTATTGTATTAAAATCCTCAGAGAGACGTAAATTTAATCGTTATTGTATTTAACAAGTAACATAAAAAAAATTTAGTCAATTCCTACTTAGAATGGATGAATATAAAGTATTTTATTAACGATCTAAAATAAGGATATATATATATATATATATATATATATATATATATATATATATATATATAGGGAGACAGTGAACTAATATTAGGAATTAAAAAAGAGCACGATTTGTGTCTGCATTGTGTGACAATGCATACCCGGTTTGGCTAAAAGACAGGTTTTCGACGCCAACTTTTGTCTTTGTTTTATCAGTTACATTGTGACAACAATAGATACAAATCTAAGTTGGCATCAAAAATGAATAATTAATTTAATTAAATTTAAATATTAGCTAGTTTTTGAGAAAAACTGTATTGACATCAAGTGTCATCCACTACAAGTTTTAAAAAAAATTATTTGATCTTGATTGGATGAATAGAAAGTATTTTATTAACGAGCAAAATAAATATAAATAAATAAATATAAATAGAGAGTAAGATAATAGTAGAAATTGTGAAAATATACATATTTACATTAGTGAGTGAATAAGAGACTTCGTAGCAAAAAATGTATACTGATTATCATTTTCCAACTTTCGCGCTGTTTTACTAATCGTTTTAAGGAAGTTACTTCTTGTTTTAATAATGAGTTTAATACCACCTTCAGTGGAGAGAACATGATTTTATGCCAATTTGAGGGCTATTTAAATTCTAGAAAAATGAGTACTAGAGTTAATCATCATGCTGTTATTGAAGTGTGATTAGCAAAGTGACTATTGGTAGTCATTGGTGTCTTAAAAAAGAAGCTTGAGTCCGATATATCCAGTAGACCCAGGTTAGACCAACTTGTGCTGTTACATCGGATCACAAGTAGTTAAGTGTATAGTTACTTACCTGAAGAATTTAGTATTACGATTAAAATTTACTGCCCCCTTGGTTTATAACATTGCTTGACAATAAATTGATAGATCAATATAAACTTAGTTATTTTTATAATAACGGCTAATCTCCCAACGGTGTCCCAAACTTCACTAGTGACCGCAGGGTCATGGCAGATTTTTCTAATTGTAAGAAAATGTTTGTGTATTTAAATTACCTTAAAAATAATAATAAGGGAAAATCTAAAAAAAATAGATGAATTGATCCAAAACTGTGTCTCAAACTTGAAACATGTTGCACTATTCTCAGCATACATCATTTTTCATTTCTTACTATTAGCTCACACTCTCTATATATTTATTTATCTTTGTGGAATTTTCAATCGTTAATAAGATACATTTTAAAGCACTTCATTGACCTGAAATTTTATGTACATGCTTATTTTAAATGAGAATACACTAATTTAATTATAATTAGTAAATATTAATTGATTAACATTAATTATTTAAAGAATTACAAATATAGCCACGTTGGCAACTTAGCGACAATTTTGGCGACCTGTGTCAAAGCTTGAAGTAGTTTTTTTCTCACGTTTTGAAGTATTCAGTTGAACTGAAATTTTATGTACACGATTGTTTGGGATGACGGTACGAGATACTTTAATGATAATTAATAAAAAATAATTTTCACTCAATGTTGTGATTATGTCATATGTATATACATATTTATATTAATTGTAGCTTTTAATAAAAAGTTAGAAAGAATTGACTTTAAAAAAATTTATATTACTTGTTTCTCTCTCTTTAAATTTCACTGAACTCACTGAAAATCTTCCAATTTATACATATATATTTCGTCGGTTGTAAAAATAAAATTCCTTTCCTTAAAGTTGTTTGCATATCAAACGGATAAAGAACCATCCATAACGTAATCAGATCCATTTGACGAATCTTACATGTAGAACGTAAATAAATTCATGTTACCTAACTCCAAACTGAATATTTTTGAATCCGGAGTACCATTCCAAAAATGCATCATTAAATACAGCTCGTAAGTGGTTTTTGATGCCTCTCCAAAAAATAGGAAATCTAATTTTTAAAGCTTTGCTACGGCCTACTCAAGAATAAGAATGTTATGTAAATATCTTCGCTTATTACATGTAAATAAAGTTCGAAAATTTGAAGGAGAAATGCAGAATATCCCCTTTAAATGCTCTTGATTTATGTACTGACGCAAAATCTAGAAAAGCAACAAAAGTGCTGAAAAATTTCCAAATACTCGAGTGTTCTTTTCAAAGTTGTATGTTTCTCTTTTGTTCGTAATCAAATAAATCAGGCTGACGTATCGCGTTCTGTCAGGTTAGGGCTACGAATAGCAAAGGAAAGAAGAGAACAAAAAGTGCTGCCGTGCTTGGAATTTTTTTATTTGCTTGTAGATTTATCGACAATGAAGTTTTTATTTATTTTTTTCTTTTAGTATTCAAAGAGAATATTCTAGTTAATTCCTGCGAAGCAATTTTGTTCTCTTCACCTATCGTGTTCGAAATGAATGCCTTTTCAGGTTTTGTAATATGTTTATTTCTTTGAAGAAAATGTTTAAAAATTTATGCGTAAAAATCCTTATTTATCAGTTAACATGTGAAATGATTAATAATAAACTACAATGATATCACATACAGTAGAACGTCGTTTATCCGAACGTTTATTATCCGGAGCGTCAAATATCCGGTCTAGTTTTTTTTTGTCAACTACCTGCACTGCATATAAATACGTTTACGAACAATGCAATGCTCAACAGTTGTTTCACGTGAGGCCAAAAGTGACGAGAAAACCCAATGCCAGTGTAACGTCGCTTCTCCGAACATCAACATCGAGAAGGGGTGGCTTCTTTGTGGACCCGACACCCACACGTGCATCTTGTAGCTGCAACGCAACCCCGTTTTGACCCCCGAGGAATCTAGCCCCGTCGACCGGAAGATGAGAGGAGAGATGCTTTGAACTTGCACAGGAACGGTGACCAACGAATCCTCCTCTCACAAAATAGTGGACTCTAACAATCTATAATTAACTTTAATAACTGTAATGTATCATTTAGTAAATAATTTTCAATAGTTGTGACGTAAATAAATTCCATATTTAAATTAACCAAGAATACGCTACCGTTATTCTTTCAAACGTTACAGCTTAGAGATTTGGTGGCAGCGCTTTGGGATAAAAAGTTAGCATTCAGGACCCGTGCGAGGAGGAAATTTGGGGGTTTTACGGACGGACCGCAACGCAGAGAGAAAAAGACATCTTCGGAAGCCGTGCTGCAATATAATTCAGCTTAGGAGAAGGAGAGTGTCCTGCTCAAAGAAGATCAAACTGATCTATAGTGTTTACGGCCACACACACAGTGTCCGAAGGAATAGCGATTTTCGGAAGCCGTGCTGCGATTCAATTCAGCTTCGGAGAAAAAGAGCGTCCTGCTCAAAGAAGATCAAACCGATCTATAGTGTTTACGGCCACACACACACACAGTGTCCGAAGGAATAGCGATTTTCGGAAGCCGTGCTGCGATTCAATTCAGCTTCGGAGAAAAAGAGCGTCCTGCTCAAAGAAGATCAAACTGATCTATAGTGTTAACGGCGAGAGTGTCCGAAGGGAAAGCGATTTTCGGAAGCAGTGCTGCGATTGAATTCATCTTTGAAGCAGTGCCACGAGTGAATTCAAGGCTGGTCAAACTGACCACACTTTTTTGAAGGGTGAAAGATTCAAGATTGGTCAAAAGGACCATTGTTCACACGAAAGAGATCAAAACCACTAGTGCCATATTACTGCACATAATTTGCTTCTGACAGCAATTTGAGTACTTCAAATGGGTGAGTACTGTTATATTTTTGAGTTGCAAACTGCATATTGTATTAGGAATTTTGATTAAAATGTTCTTTACAAATTTTGAAATACTTAGTGTTTTTTCTTACATTGGAACAGTGTTATTTTGTTTCTAGAGAATTGTAATTGTATTTCAAGCATTGTGTGCAATTTTAGCTTAAGATTTACTGTGTTTTAAGTCTCTTGAATGATTTTGATTATTTTTAGTGTTAAGTTTTTCTTTGTGTATTTCTGTGTATGCATGGGACCAGTGTTATTGTATTAATAGAGAATAGTAACAATAGTGCAAAATTTAGCGTGACATTTATTTGATATTGTTTAAAAAATGGCTTTCCTTGGTAAAGGGAAAAAGCAAGACATGTTGCAATTTGCTGAGGAATTAGGAATAAATGCCACTTTAAATATGACTGTCCCTAGCATAAAAATTGCAATCACTAACAGTGAAGGTTATGAAGAGGAATTTGTTAAAAATCTGTATGAGACTATCATTGCAAACGGAAAAAGATTGGAGGAGTTAGAAAGGGCTGAAAAAAAAAAGATTGGAAGAGTTAGAAAGGGCTGAAAAAATAAGATTGGAGGAGTTAGTAAAGGAGCAGGCATTAAAAGAGAAAGAATTACAGCTGAAATTTGATTAAGAAAGGTTTAAAATAGAATCCCGATTTAGGGTAAACGATGAATCAAACGATTCTACAAATGCATGTTCTGTAACCTCTAATTTAAACTTAAAAAAATTGATCTCAGATTTCGATCCTAAGCAGTCAGATATTAGTTTATATCTAGTGATCTTTGAACGCCAGGCTAAAAGGGCGTCAATAGAAAAGAAAGAAAGCAATTATTGGGTTTGTTACCCCTAGAAATCGTGCAATTTATTGCTCGCGAACCGGAGGAACAAGCCGAAAATTACGATTATGTAAAGAAATTATTACTTAAAAGATTCAAGTTAAGTCCGGAGGTCTTTCGGCAAAAATTTGTCCAACACCAGAAAAAATCCGATAGCACTTGGAAGGATTTCACTTTTGAAATTACGAATTATCTAGATGAGTGGCTGATTGGCTTAGAAATAAATACCTTTCAAGATCTTAAAGATCTAATGGTGGTAGATCAATTTAAAAAACGCGCCAATGCTAGTATGAAAGATCATTTTTTAGATAATTGGGCAAACCTTAAATGAGGTACTCAAATAGCAGAACTCTTTGATAATTATGAGGACGTCCGAAAGGTAAATTCGAAACCCATGGATAGGTGGGGTAGAAATGATAAAATTTTTGACATACTCAGGGGGTCAAGGAAAAAGAAAAATAGATTTGGGGAAAACTTCCCCCAGATTAGGAGCTTCTGTTCCGGAGAGTACTAGAGAGAGAACTTTTGAAAAACGCGTGATACAAAGATGTTATCATTGCAATATGCCCGGACATATAAAAGCCGTTTGCCCTAAATTAATAAAAAACAAAACGACGGAAACTCTCAATAATATTGAAGGAAATGAAAACCCGGATTTTCTTAATTCATATACAACAAAGGGCTCTGTGAATGGTCACGAGATAGACATTCTTAGAGATACGGGAGCGACAATAGATTTAGTATGTGCAAAATACATAAATCCTTCTTCTTTCTCTGGTGAAAATGTTTGGGTAAAACAACCGTTAAGCCCAGAATTAGTTTGTTTACCTTTGGCGGTCGTGGAAATTTCCGGAAATTTTGGAACGGTGCAAACTGAGGCAGCGGTTTGTGGAAATCACTTAAATCAACACGGTCGATATTTGCTTGGAAATAAAACGGCCGAGCTAATAAAAGGAAATTTAGGCTATAATTTCCTGCCAATCGAAATATTGAATGCTGTCTAAACAAGGTCTCAAGTCAAAGCGGCTAGAGAAGAAAGGGGAATAGATAGTGGTGATGCTAAATAGGGGAAGATGAGGTTATAATTGTTTCTTCGGATGCAGAGGACGAAATTTTAATACCTGCACTCCAGGAATATGTTCCGGAATTAGCACTGCTAAGGGTTACGCGAGAAAATTTAATGAATGCTCACACAAAAAAATAGCGAGGAGATTAAATCCTTATACGAACAGGCAGCCAGTCAAATGCAGGTTACCAATCAGGTTTATTGGCTGGAGAAGGAATTATTGGTCAAAAACCACGAAGATAAGTTAGGTAACGTGGTGAAGTTAATAAATAGATTAAAAAGATGTCAAGAAGTAGCTATAAATAAAATGGAGGAAATACAAGTTAAGCGGAAAACTTGGTATGATAAAAACGCAGTAAAACGTGAATTTAAGGATGGAGATTTAGTCCTAGTGTTAGCTACATCCCGAACAAATAAATTATCAGTGCAGTGGATAGGTCCTGGGACAATTTTAAATAAAATTTCGGAAACGAACTATTTAGTCGAAATTCCCGGCAGACGCGAAACATCTCAAATCTATCATATAAATATGCTAAAACCATATTACAAAAGGCCAGAACACGTTAACGTAATTATTAATGATGAAACAAAAAACTCTCTCGCAGACCAGGAATTAGAAATCCCATACTTAGAAAACAATTCTCTCGTTTATGATTTCGAGGACGTAATCCAGGCTAGCGAGTTGAACAAACACCTTCACGACAAACAAATGGATTGACTGCGCGAATTATTAAGTAAATAATCTAAATGTTTTTCAAACAATCCCGGTTTAACTAATCTGGTTGAACACGAAATCCAGTTAGTTAGTGATCAACCAGTTAGGACGCAGCCCTATCGAATGTCGCACCGACAAAATGAAATCTTAAAGAACGAAATTAACCGAATGTTAAAATTAGGAATCATTGAGGTAGGAGAATCGGGTTACATGTCCCTATGATTTTAGTTGAGGTAGCTGGGAAAGAACCTCGTCTATGTATTGATTACAGGAAATTAAACGGGATCATTAGAACGGAATATTTTTCCCTTCCGAATATCGAAGAACGCGTAAAAACAGTATCGGCGGCTAAATTTATTACCGTCTTAATTGTATCTAAGGGATATTGGGGCTAATCCAGTTGAGTAAAACTGCACAGCGAGATTCAGCCTTCTGTACTAGCTTTGGTACATACAGACGCCTAAGGATGAATTTCGGATTAAAGAATGCTCCATATTTCTTTAGTAAACTCATGGCTGAATTACTTATCGGACTACAGGAACGGACTACGTATCTAGACGATATCGCAATTTTCTCAGATACTTGGGAGTCGCACCTTAAACATGTGGAAACGGTTCTGCAGAGAATAAAGAGATCTAAGTTAACTATAAAACCTTCAAAGTGTAAGTTTGCGCAACAAAATGTCAAAATTTTGGGTCACATTGTGGGTCAGGGTTTTCGCACCCCTTCCGAGATCAAAGTTCAGGCTGTTCTAGAGTTCCCTACCCCTCGCACGAAAACCCAAATACGTGCTTTCTTCGGTCTAGCGGGTTATTACCAAAAATATATAAATCTGTTCTCGGTAATCGCTGCTCCGTTGACGGACGCGTTGAAGGGAAGAGCAAAGAAGGGAGAAATTACGTGGACGACCGAGTGTGAAAACGCATTTCGAGAACTAAAAGGGAACCTAATTGATAAGCCCGTCTTGTACGCGCCAAATTTTAAACGAGAATTCATTGTTCAAACGGACGCTTCAAACGCAGGTATGGGAACAGTTTTAACTCAATTAAGTGAACAAGGTGAGTAGTATCCAATCCTTTACCTGAGTAAGAAATTTTTAGAGGTAGAGAAGCGTTATTGTACGACAGAGAAGGAATGTGCTAGTATTGTTTTCGCAATTAAAAGGTTACATTATTACTTAGATGGAAATTCATTTTTGTTATGACCGATCACAACCCGTTGGTGTGGTTGAATAGAAACGTTAGTTCTAACCCTAGATTGATGCGATGGGCTTTGGCTTTGCAACCATATAATTTTAGTACTGTACATCGGTCGGGTAGAAGTAAAAAAAATGCAGATAGTCTCAGCAGATCGGTGATAGATAATTAGGACTTGTTAACAATGTTCTCTTGCTCATGAATAATAATTGTTGCTTATAATGTTTTTTTAGTTAAAGATTAATAATTGTATTAATTTTATTTATTTACTAGTACTGTATATCATATCGAATGGAGATGCGTGTCAAAAGATAAAGCCATGAAAAGCAAATGTATTAATATGCTTAATTTTGTGTATAGGGTTTTAAAATATACATGAGTATTTAGTTTACGCAAGAGGCATATTGTGAAAAATATTTTGTGTGTAAGGTTGTACACTTCGCATATCAAATCAACATGTCGTTAGTATAATTTTTATTAAGTATGGTGGCGAAGAATATTTTATGTGTAAGGTCTTACACTAGCATTTGATATAACATGTTGTTAGTATAATTGATAATAAGCATTGTGATAGGAGTGTTTGTAATTTTATTTAGTGTTACAGTATGTTTTCTTCCATTGCTATTGATCATTTTCGTAATATGGATTTGTGTAAGTTCCCTAGCAAGAACACTCACTCATTAGAAATAAGTAATTCCAAATTTAGTTCAGCGTTTTCTTTAGTAGTTAAAATTGCAGCTCAGAAATATAGTGGTGCTTGATGAAGGGATGTGTCGGTAATCTGTCAGTTGTCTCATCGTCATTCCATTAAACTTTTCTCAACGGAAAAGTTCTATAAGAGAAGGCGAGAGCTGTAACGTCGCTTCTCCGAACATCAACATCGAGTGGGGGCGGCTTCTTTGTGGACCTGACACCCACACGTGCATCTTGCACCTGCAACGCAACCCCGTTTTGACCCCCGAGGAATCTAGCCCCATCGACCGGAAGATGAGAGGAGAGATGCTTTGAACTTGGACAGGAGAGGTGACCAACGAATCCTCTCACAAAATAGTGGACTCTAACAATCTATAATTAACTTTAATAACTGTAATGCATCATTCTGTAAATAATATTCAATAGTTGTGACGTAAATAAATTCCATATTTAAATTAACCAAGAATACGCTACCGTTATTCTTTCAAACGTGACACCAGGAATATTTGCGGAATTTCAGTTGTGTGGTTTGATAAACATTTGCGCGGAATATCAGTTTTGTTTCCAAGTGAAGGGGTGTATACGTGCTCTTCTATCTGGCTTCTAATTCAAAACGGAAGCGCAGCGTCTTAAACATAGAGACAAAAGAAATATTGAACCGTCTCGCGAAGGGAGTTAGTGGAGCGTCTCTAGCACAGTTTTATAATGTTGGAAAGTCAACGTAAAAGAAAAGCCGAGAAAGCATTTTAAATTTTGCGTCAAAACTTGATTTAGAAGATGGTTCGAAGACAAGAAAAACCATGAGGGAAGAAGCGATGTTGTTCTTGATCGTGCACCCTACTTGTGGTTTTCACAAAGAATGAACAAAGGGCCCTCTGTTGTAGAAAAAAGCTCTGGAACTTAACGAGAAAAGTTAGAGACAGCTATGGAGTGGTACGAACAACAATCAGAGTGCTGTCCTGCTCAACTACTGCTGCTGAAGAGAATCAGAGGCCTTGCAGCGAAAAAATGAAGGTGTACAATGGTACAGCGAAAAACAAGTGATTATTTTCCACAATAAAGGTAAAACTGAGACATTTTGAACTATTTTGATTTTTCTTCAAGCATGTTTCCTGTCTGTGATTATTTTCAATATTCGTACAGTGTCCAGTTTTATACATTGCATGGATCGCCTTTGGTTTTCGGTTATCCGAGCAATCGCGTATCCGAACGGTGTCCAGGCCCAATTGATTCGGATAAACGACGTTCTAATGTACAGGGTGTCCGGGCTTAAATTATACAAAAGTAACGGCTTATTATTACGGACTACACATCAGAATATAATAAACTATTCATCCATGGATTGGAAAACTCTTCGAGAATTTTTGAGTCTAGTCCGCTCAGCCGCACGTCCCCGCATTATTCAGCAATCGCAGATGATAAACATTTTACACTGACATCATGAGTAAATATGTGGACTCCGCAGTAAAAGATGCAATGCTTACATTGGTTAACGGAATTTAAATCAGTCACACGTATGCACAGTTTATTCCATTCTGATGGGTAGTTCCGTAATAATAAGCCATTACTTTAAGCTCGGACACCCTGTAGATCATGACAACACACTCTACTGTGTTAACTCAATAATATTGTACAAAATGCAGTTGAGTTATGATTTAACAAACCCCTATTTAACGAATTTCGTGTTTTAACAAACAATATTTTCGCTTTTCCCGTTTAAAATGAAGTCAAAAGAACCCTATTTAACGAGTAATAAACCTTAAATTAACGAAATATTTTAGCGACTGGGAAAAAAGTTAATTAATTGGTATTAGAAAAAAGTGGATTTTTTTTCAAATGGCATACCTTTTTTAGTTTGGAGAGCCGAAAAAGACTTTTCATGTAAGCAGAAATTACGTACATATACGTCTTTCCAAAATGTGATCTTTTTCTTATACTGCCATCAGAAAAACTATTCCGTGTGTCTTAGAATGCAATAAAAGGACCTTGCCACTGCTTTTGAAAAGTATTTACTTATTTCAGAGAAAAATTTGCTTATATATGCCTTTTATTTTCCCTCCAATACACTGCCTATTTGAAAAATAGTTTCACTTGAAAGTGAATTAAGAAACTTTTATTTGGCACTTATATATTTAATACCTTCAATACGAAAAAGAAGTGGCATGTGTGCTATCGTACGCAAAGGTACTCCAGATTATGATTCTACGTAGTTATATATACACGATGGTGCATTTCACTGATGTTGTCGGATCGGATCTGTCAATACTCCGCTACACTCTTTCACTGTGATTATTATCGGACAAACAGAAGCATGCCTACTCTTCTGAGAATATAATACCTGTCGAAATTCGTCATTCGCATCGCTCCATCCTCCGTCGTCTTCGCAAAATGAGAGTGCTCAGAGGTTAATGATAGTTGGCTTAACGCACGCAATAATTGCATTCCTTTAGCCATCAACTGACAGGTAACAGTTCTTATTGATACTGGAACCACAAAGGTGTTTTGTTCATGCTGCAGAATGGTATCAGAAGTGGCTAACGTCAGATATTTTACTATAGAAGTAGTCAGTTAAACAAACGACTCATTAAGTTGTAATTGATTAAAGGATTACATAACGTATGAGTAATGAGATTTCCAATTTTATAATGAGCAACATTCAATTTAAATGTAATAAAGGAAAACTACATTTATAAAAATTAAAATATTTTAAAAAAATCGCAATGAATGTAATGTCAAATGTTTTAAGACATATTTTCAAGAATTTAAAATAATGTGTAAGCGCACTGAGTTGGAATACAGTTGATAAATAAATTAAAATAAGTTTGATACAATGGTAGCATAATATATAAATCAGTGGGATAACGAAGAGTATTAGGGCCTCCCTACAAAATCAGAACTTAGGCCCCATGCAGTACTTGTTGTTAGTCAGCTTTTGGGCCCCCTAGAATTCTGGGCCCTCCCGCGATGCGTAGATAGCGGGGAAGAACGTTATAACACAATGGCATAAATACTCTTCATTCGCATCCAAGCGTACAACAAACTTTCGCAAATTAAAATCAAAGTCATTTCGAGAGTCAGATTAATCAATTTTCATTTAGCTGGCATCTAGGAGGGGAAAAAAGAATGATCGCTTTCAATGGATCCCCCTCAACTGTCTGTTTGCCCACTGCAGCGTTGCCAGATACCGCGGGAAAACGATTTATCGTTCCTTTCTTCCAAAGAATTTTGATACAAAAGCGCTATTAAATGAGGGAACAATGATAGATCTACTGATGTGAAAAAGAACCTAAAAAGCATTCAATCATGTATTATTCCGAATGATTGTGAATAAGAAGAAAGGGAATATATCTATAAAAAATAATAGAATATTTGATTTAAAATAAATGTGAAATGCAAATGAAGAACAAAGCGCTTAAGGCTGTTATCGACAACGCAACACAACTTTGTGAGTTTGATTATTCTTTTTTTTTGCTCCTTTAGATAATAAAAAATGTATTTCCAACAGTGGTTTGATCGAAAAGGAGCAAAGATTAATGTATTTCGTGTCTAAAGAAAACAAAAATAAAGCTGCAGTTTGAAGCGTTGTTTTATCTACTTTAACAGAGTTGGTGGGAGGAATTGGCAAACGGTTCGCTTTGGTTGAAAGCAGCAATTAATTTTAATTGGCAAGACTCGTAGAATGGGCTGGGGGAATTTATTGTTAGAGATTATTTAGTGAAAAACTTTGTTAAACTTCTTTAAATTTAGATTGCACTTATTAGAAATTTCAATTTTTGTTCTTTCGCCATAATTTAATATTTATGTATTGTCATTTGATGAGTGTTTTGGAGGACAGAATCTTAAAGTATTTCAGGCACACTGGTGTAGATAGACCTGAGAGGGCCCTGTATCAAAATCCCTCGGAGGCCTTTCTTGGAAAATAAATAAAAGACACTTATTTCTAAGTCTCAAAATGTTCCCATTTCTGGAGTCTATAGCTTGGGGGGCCCATATCATCAATACAGCTGATACAGCGGCAGCTACTTCCCTCACCAAGCATAAATATTGCATTTATCTGTAATAGACAGTTCTGTTAATACATAATTATTTTGTAAGATAAAAATTTCCTTAGGAATAATCTATTCTTTCTTGTTGGACATTCTATTTAAATTATAAAACTTTTCATTTAGTAATCAAAACTACATGTTTCGCTTATAAAAGGATGAAGATGTTCGATATCGTAAAAAATATATTGTTTCCACAGAATTTTTTCTTTATGTGTTCATATTTAAATGGGTTTTTTTAAACAAATACTAATTGATTAAGTATTTCCAAGTACGATTATTTAAAATAATTTCTTTTGAGAATTGAAAGGGAATAATACCTTCAAATAAAAATCATTTGCATTTTATTTAATGATATTTTTAGTTTCTGCCTAGATCGCTTGTGTTTCGAAGCTATAATATTAAGAGATAATCATATGTGTGGAAATAAAATAAGTCCAACATCTACTATTAATTACATTTTACGAATTTGGGAAAATTAATGTCGGATTTCAATAACTTTAAAGTATTTTGAGTTCAATGATTTTACAATTATTTGTTTTTTTTTTATTTTGAAATTTTATTATAATTATATATTAAGGAAATATTATTATGTTTAAAATTATTTGAAATTAATCGTGGTGCATTTAATATTTCATACAAAAATGCAGTTTTGGGGATTTTAGAGTCAGATATTCTGAAATAAATCTAATAACAGATATGTGTTATTATTAAAAAAAACAGATTTTTTTTTCTAACTTTCCAAAAAAAAATTTCATGTTGTGTACCTGTAAAGGAATTCTCACATTACATGCAAAAGGAACATTTTTTTGTTGTTACTGAATTTTTCGAACCATATTTATTGTGGAGGATCACATACAACACATTAAAAAAATGAATAATTATTTAATTCCCGGGAATATCTTAGGATATGTTCACAAAAGATTAACTTATTTAATATTCTGTGTTCACTAAAGTTTTTCATTTGTTTATTTTCTGTTCAAAAGCCTTCAAACATATTAATTTTTTTCAAATATTCTTTTCAGTGAAATATTACAGAATTATTAATTTATTGTGACTTACACATTCCTGTAAAAACTTCTCAAATATGTTCACATTATTTAATTTTGAAATATTTTCCGTAGTGTTTGTAATACAGTATGCTTTTCTTAAAATCTTAATGTAATATGGTATTTTAAATGCTTTTATTTCCACAAAAACATATTCGCAGATTTATTTCTTCAGGAAAGTTGATTAAAAATATTTTGGGAAGCAAGTGCATCAATATGATGCTATCAAATGGCGTGAATTATTTTAATAAATACAAACTGAGTGAAATGTTTGTCAATCATTGACACATTTGTTAGTGAATGCCCCCTTCACTTCAAATGACTTAATGCTATCTTCTAAAATCAAGCACATATTATAGGACGGAATGAAATGGAAAAGTAAACAATCCTTCAATTCAAATCTAATTCATATTCCACATCCATAACTATTCCTTTATTCTCATAACCCATTCTGGACATTTATGTTCAACCAATTCCCATAGAACCACCAACATAATTATTCAGCTTTTGACGAATATAGTTGTTAGAAATTTCTCTGTTAGCGTGAGGAAACACAGATGAGATCCAAAGAGGACTTTACTTCGACAACTGACAGAGTATTAAGCAAGCAGGAATGGTCGTTCACAATGGGCACACAGCAACACACAGAGTAATGATGGAACTTAACAAATAAACAGTTCTCCTCAAAAGCTGTTATTGGTGAAGGATTTGACGTTTATTACTCTCTTTAATTATGAAGGAGAGATAGAAAGTGGTTATTTATTTGTGCCAGGTGCATTATTTGATTAGATCCCGAGTACATAGTCGTTGTTTCAGTGATGAATTGTGCAAAGTTTCGCCTCTTTTGGTGATGTTGAGTTAGAATTGATAATATGTTCCACGTTGATTTTGTTTCGATTTGAGTAATTTGTTTATGGAAGTGTTAACAGATGGTTTAGTATAGGAAAATGAATATTACTCTGTTAAATTATGGGTACCAAATGTTTTAAAACGCTCGAAAAAAGCATTATTTTTTGGTTCTTTTAGTGTTAATTGAAAAAGAAAAGTAGCAATTTTAGGTAGACAGAAGTTAATGAAAACTGTTTTAAATCTTTATATTGTAGTTTCAATAAAATAAAGCATACACGATGTAGAAAAATAGTTTGAAGTAATTTTCTTATGTTTTGTGTGTTCGAGTTTTCTAATACTAATATAATATTCTATTAAATATAATTAAAAAAGACTTAATTATAACTCATATATTAATTTATAGTCAAACATCAAATTATGCTATTTTGGAACATTTAACATGAACAAAATTTCCCATTTTAATATATGCAATTAATGTTTCATTTGAAGATAAAGAACAAAATTTTCCAAATTGTAGGGTTGGAGTTTGTGAAATCCACTAAAAAAATGTAATGCTGTTACTTCCCTACCCTTCACTCCTAAATGTAACAGAAATAAATATGGAGTGCACCAGCCCTTTTTATTCCATACCTTTTCTTGATTATGCTCTTAAAACTCGTATTTCGTTTCATTTTTGTACAAAAAAAAGATTTTTGTTTTTCACTTATATTTATTAAAACGATTAAACTAATGAGAAATTTTAAATCATTTGATTATTAAAGCATTGAATAATCATCAAACCAATTCCAATTGTCGTTCATTTACGATAATCCTGAACTGTTATTTTTACTAGGAAAAGCCATTAGATTTTCTTTTGGGAAAATGAGCGATAATATAAGACCTTTTTACAATCAATGAAATTCAAATTTGCATCTGTTCTTTCAACTAAAATTGTATTTATTTTATATAACGTTAAGTGCTAATATAAATTGGGTCTTGATATATTTCTAGGCATTCAAGATACTGTGATATATTTATTTGAAGAAATATCTATGTGTGAATAGAAATATATAACATAAATTATTACTTTAAATATCAAAGATATAAGATAATGTATATGAACCAACATAAATGACTACCGATTATAAGATTTTTTCCAGTCTTGTAACAATAACTATTCTCACTTTTCCCGCTCTTTCTCTCTATAAAAATCACGTGCATTTCATTTAGTTTTAAATTAATATATTTATAGTCTCAGTTCGTGAAATGAGGATACTTTTAACTAAAAAAAACAAGGTAAAAGATATATGTTTCAATAAATAGAGTTTTGTGCAAATAATTTTAATTTCTGTGGAATTTTGAGTGTGTGTATGGTCATTGCCATTATTGGATTTAAGTAATAAATAGTTCTTTTATTTTTACCTCTTTATTACAATAAAAATATGTGTACTTGTAAGAAAATATCATGACATAAAATACTTTATAAAAATATTGAAGAGTCAAATTTTATTTCTTCGTGCAATTTTTTTGAGCTTATTATTGTGATTTCATTTCATTTTAAAACTAGTGCTTCGAAATATTAGTTAGACGATACAAAGTTGCAGGGGAAAAATAATGTAATTTACTTTACTAGCAAGAATATCGTTCCTTCCTTCGTTCCAATCACCCAATTGATTCAACGTTCTTAACTATTCTCTGATTCGGGGAATTAAATCCCGGGCAACGATCATTGTTCTTATTTACAATTAGATTCGAAACAAAAGACCAAAAAAAGTTTTTTGTACAAGTCACTGACAATTTTCTTTCTCGCTTTTCTCAATCTCTGAACACTCGACACTGACAATAAAGACGAAAGAAAAAAGAAAGAAAAAAATCCAAATCTAACAACCTCCACCACTTTTTTTCCCTTCAAGCGCGATCTTTTTGTAACCTACGGTCCACTAAAAGAAAAGAAGTACACACAAAAAATAAATAAATATCTCACTATAAGGCAAGAAGAAACAAAAGACTTCTATGAAGGATAAAAAAAAGAAGAGGTAGAAAAATCATTCCTAAAGAGACAAAACTTTGTTTTCTCGCCTATCATCACAGTCGAAAGAGTCCATCAGCCTTTAGTACTGAAGCTATGATCCAATTTCCTGATTAGAAAAAGAAGAAAAGGAAAAGGTTCGATTTAGAAAATATAAAGCTACTTCGAGTGGATATAAAAAATCTCTGAAAAAAGAGAAGCTATAAAGTGTTGGGGCTCAGCATCTCGAAAAAGAAAGATGAGATGCCTCGTGATATTGATTCTTTTACCTGGACCAACGTTTTTTCTTTATATATCTTCCGCAACGTTTATGCTTTTGAAAAAGACGTTTTTCGTTTCTTGGCAGAGATTTAGGCTTAATTCAAGCGGAAATGAAATCTCTTACATATTTATAAATAATCCTTCATGCAGCTCTATGTTTTTTTTATATTTATATTAATAATTATTATTGTTAATAATAATACAATTAAATATATTTTTAATATATATATTAAAGCAGTAACATATTTTAAGATATCCGAACACGTCCAGAGTACTTTTTTAAAAAAAGATAGCAGATTTAAACATTACAAATGCTTTTTAGGGATCAATGTTAATAAATACTAATATTTAACTAACAATATTTTTGGAAAAAATCTAAATTTTACAAAAATCATATTTCTAAGTGAACTTTTAGCAATATTTTTGAAAAACATCAAAGTAATTAGAGAAAAGTATTAAACTTACATCATTAAAAGTATTGCAAAAACAAAGTAGATGCATTTATATATAGAACGTACTAACATTTTAATGTTTTGCTAAAATTTGAAAATTTTGGAGCTCTGATTGAGTAAACATCATAAGAAATGTGACATTCTTTAAGAGACCATTATTTAAATAGCAGGCCATTACTCAAAATATTTCAAAAAAATTTATTGAAGTACATTTATAACATGTTGAGTTATCAGACGCGCCATGATAGATTTCAAACAATTTAAATGCCTTCTTCTGGCAGATCAAGGACCTATTTCCGGTTTTCCTAATTTTATTAAAAATAAATTTAACTTGACCTCTAGGCATCGTAGAAACAAAACAAAGTAAGTTTTGTAAACTGAAAAATCCCACTATTCAATACATTAAAAAAACAAAAATATAAGTTTTGACTGAATTTGGTCATTTCCAATGTGTTTGAATGCTTTAAAAAATAGCCATATAGATTACCTTAAATGCATTGAAAATGCTAACTTAAATTGTCAAAAATAAATTTAAAAAAAAAATATTATATGACTCACCTACCCAACATGGTGTGACGATTTAGGAAACATGATGTGTAGAGTGAGACTTAAAAAAATTAAATTACCGATTTATTACGTCTATACGACTACTAATTACAATATTAACGTAAAGATACAAGTTTTTCAAACTATTGAGTATTTCAACACAACAGAATATTTTGTTGTTGATGGAGGAGGAAAACACTCTCAACGTCTCTTTTTGTGTGTTCCAAACGGTCTGCTCTCTGCTAGGAGCCATCTTAATTGCAATTTTTTGGTTTATAGTGTTAGATGTATATTTAGGAGGACATTTTCCTACGGAGTTTAAGTTAGTTTTGCATCCTGGGATGTAGCAGGCATGGTATTGGTTGTAGTGGTGGTAGTTTCAAGAACAGGACATTCTGGTAAGAGTGTAATCATTGATACTGTGAATGAGGAAGATGCTGCAGGGATAGATAAACTATCAGTAATGGCGGGAACAGTTTCTGTTAAAGGAGTAGGTGGTTGAGATTCTGATGACAATGTAACTGTGACATAAGATGTGGAAGGCAGTAGTTGTGCCTGAGTTGATGAGGATGATGTGGAGACTGTAGGCATTGTGGGCAGTAACAAGTCTGCAAACTTGATATTTGGTTGCAGAGGATAGATGATTCAGGCATTGCAAAGGAGGGCATATTATTTTTGAAATATTTTCATCTGTCTGTGTAGTAGCGGATATTGTTGAAGATTTAGTAACCTGCACATATGTTTGTGATTGTTGCGTAACTATTATTTTTCAGGCTTCTACATGTGATATATTTTTATTAGTTTTGATTTCTTGAATTTGTTTTTCTATTTTCCATTTTGGGCATAATTTGGACTGAGATGGATGGGGTTGCGAACAGTTAATACACTTCGGCGCTAGATTGCAATCTGTGGAAGACTGACCGACATATGCACACCTAGAGCACGTTAATTGACCGTGGCAGGAATTTTGAGTGACCGAACCTCTGGCGCTTGAAACAACGCAGATGATTCGGTATATAGGGACGGATTTTACAATTCAGATATCCAGCTTTTATTGTGTTTGGTAGTTCGGGTTATTAAATGTTAAAATTAAATGTTTTGTGGGAATAATTGTAGAAAATTTTTTATTGTGATTATTCTGACCTGAGTAATACCTAATCAGAAAAGCCTTCAAGTATTTCTGATTCAGGGTGCTCATCAAGTCAGGTTCTGAAATGACAACTATGCAAGAGTTTAGAGATTTGTGCAGTTACATAACGACGAGTTTAAAAACAGTTTTGGCGAGGAGAAACGACTTTTGTTTGAATAGCGGAGTTGGTTTCAATGAGTAGATCCCCGGAAAGTAACCGTTTTATGGATTACGGTTCACCATCTATCACCAATAAGGCAGAGTATCTCAAACTGTGGGGGCGCGCTCCCTTTTGGGGGCCGTGATAATCTTTCAAGGGGGGCACGAGCATATCAAAAAGTCGAAAATATAAAATTTAAAAATTGTAAATTTACTGAAACAGAATTCATTCTGACATAATAAAAGTAAAATACACATTTACATTGATATAATATACTTATAAATGCATTTGTACTGCACAATGTATTTTATAGTTACACATTATCAATACTAAGTTAAGAACGAGATTAATAATTATTAGTGACTCCCATGGGCTTGCTATTTACCAAATTGTACACAAAATTTATTACCTATCTTGATAATTTGCACGGTTTTGTAATTAACGTCATATTGTAGCTTTAGCATCAAAAGTAAGTTAATTTTGAAATCAATTCATTGTTATTGTATGGTGGGGACGCGAAAAAATTGTGATTAAAAATTGGGTCGCAAGCATTGAAAGTTTGAGAAACACTGCAATAAGGGTTTTGTGAACAGCAAAAGGGGATTTATTTGACATCTCATTATTTGGATGAGCAAGTAGTAAAAATCTAGTATGTTGTGAAATTTGATCGACGTTGAGAGGGTAAATCAATGCCTTTACCCGGGCACAGCATATTCGGATCCATAAGCGCGAAAAACAACTTTCGTCTGGTGTGCCTCCACCCACCACGGAGTTCAACAAGGGAGGTAGTGTGCCGATCATCTGGTCAATTCAGACACGGCGCTTACCTGGAGTACACCCAGAATATAGTACTACAGCATCAGGGCGAGGATCAAGGTAAACTCGCCACCCCTTATCTGCTCCACTAACACCACAGCAGTGTCTCTTCCGGGGACACCGAAGAGAGAGTACCACTAGCCGATTGACAGGATCGGTCTCACTCCTGCCACCCGTCTACAGCGAAGCGTAGGCCAAAGGAACACAAAGATATCCACAGGACACCATTTTCCTCCTTACGGGACGCGGCGCACGCCAAACATGTGGGTTGGCAAACCAGCGGAGTTAATCGAAAACAATAAAGTAACATAATCAAAATAGTAAAAAAAATCTAAGGAGAGGAAACTATATTAACGCAATATCAAATGTAAGCCAAAATATGTTAATAATAAATAGTAAGTTTTCTCATATAAAAAACTAATCAATAATTTGAAGTATGTTCCTTTCATAATATTTGTCTGTGGTTTGGACATGAAAAGAAGAAAAGAAAAAAAATTGAATGACAAGAGGTGGGGTTGAAATTAGAAAAAGATCACTAGGGAACCCCAGATTCTTGACACCCTTGTTTACTAAAATCAGTAAAACCCTTGGGAAAAGGAAAAGATCACTAGGGCATCTCGGGATTGCGACTCCCTACTCACCTAAAGAAGGTGAGGCCCTGAGGAGGCTCTTTTTTTTAAATATCTCATTTAGTAAAATATCTCATTCCAAGAATTACAGACATAAAATTTTAACAGCTCCGTATGGAATCATGTGTATTTTATGTTTGATATTGCAATTTTATCAGAGTAAAAAAATACTTTTCTTTATTTTTAAATTTAACACTATGACATTGAAAGTACTAAAGGATTAATAAAATGTCGTAATAATTTTGGAGGTTAGAGAATGTTTCAATCGTTAGAGTTTTGCAAATCTGGAGTCATTTTAATTCTATGCGTTAGGCTATTATGGAAAATAATAAATTATCTCTTATTTTTAAAAGCGAATTGCAAATAAACTTGAAATATTTTAGAAAAAATGTCAAAAATTAAAAATGCAACATATATATTGTATTGTTCTACTTATTGATAAAACTAGATTTACTTAAAAGTCATGAAACACCTACGGCATATAGCTGCATAATACATACCCAAAGAATAAGATATAAAAATAATTGATTCAATTTTATACATCGAATAAAATTTACGTTCTGCAATTTGAATGATTTCAAATAAAAAAAAATCCTGAATAAAAAAAATCCTTTTAAAAATTTCAGTTAAAAAAAACAATAAACGTAATAAAAAACTTTCACCCGAAATTAAAAGGAATTTTATTTCAAAATATTACTGAAACTTTATTTTCTTTCCATATTTCATTGCGTAACTTTTCGTTTAATATAACTCAAAATATTCCAAATTCCTTAAAAAAATAACCACGATAAAATTTTAGTTTAGATTTTTTGTTTTATATTAAAATCATTCAACATATTCCTCGTTAGATGTAGGTTGGAAATAAAAAAAGAAACATTAAACATATATGTAATACTTTAAAATTGCATACTTTAAAAATTTTAATTACAACAGCACGCACAAGAAAATTGAATATTTTTTAAATACTCAACTATCAATTATTTAGTAAATTGCTGAGCATAGGGGAATGTAGATGTATTTACATTTTTTATACTTTATTTTTATAATACGAAGGTTATAACCACACAAATTTGAATTAATTTCACCACATGAAACAGTCAACTAAGTTATTGAATAATGAAAAGAATAATTATATATTTGCATAAACTTATAAATTAAAGTAATGCTAACTATAATTAAAATCAGTTCCAAATGGTATAATAAATAAATAATCGGACATTAACTTAGAATAAGGCGTTTTATTTAGAGCAAAATATTGTATATTTTTATTTGAAATGATTAGCGTAATAAAAAATTAATTCTTTATATAACATATTATTCTGAATATTATTTTACATTGATGAAAATTTAAGATTTATTCTTTATACAAAATAATACTTTTCAAATCAACGTTATACTTACTATTTTGTTTCTGAAATACTTTTCTTCGTAACTATCGGATGAATGTGAAAGTTCTAACCGTTTTATGTATATGCAAATTTGAAATGGAATTGATACCACATAAGATAGTGTAATAATCGAAATCATCTGCCAATCAAACGTGTGGAAGCTTACCCATAAATGCATTGTGTCTTACACAGTTAATCATCTCAGAAAAATTCTCAGAGGATTAACACGGAAAGCGCGAAGGAGTATATGAGACATTGTTTGTTATATGAGTTCGATAAAAAAATGTATGGCAGCGGCAACATGTTGCAAAGTTTGTCAACTTAATAGAGAAGATGCAATAGATGAAAGTGCATATCGTCTATAGCTTCGCAAATTTAAGAAAAGGAGACAGAAGCTGCCAAGATCAAGTTAGGAATGGATGGCCATCACATTTTAGAGAAGATAATATTGGCCAAGCCATAAGGAACAACCGAAAACCAAATATGCAAGGACTAGCGAAGAACTTCAACGTACACCAGTCAACAGTCGAGTGACGACTAGTTAGCTTGGGCCTTATTAGAAAGTTCGATGATTGGGTTTCATGTAACCTGACTACTAAGAAACGGGATAACCGAATCCTCACATGTGCTTCCTTGATTTTCCGGTACAAAAATGACCTATCCTTGAAACGAATGACATGAGATGAGAAGTGGGTTGTATACCGTAACGTAATGTGTGATAGGACTGTGTGTCGCCCTGATCCACCTGCATTAACTTCGACAGTTTCATCCCAAGAAGGCATTATTGAGTGCGTGGTGGAATGTGCAGGGAATATAATTCCCTGGGAGGTTCAGTTAACCAAACCATCAATGCTGCTTTTTACTGCTTACAGTTAGACAGGCTGCATTCAAATTAGGTAGCAAAGTGACTAGGTCTCATCTATTGTCAGTGTGCTATCCTTCATCACGATAACGCCTTGCCACATGCGGCTATTATCATTCGCCAGAAGTTATTGGGTTTTGCTGAGATTTTTACCCCTATCCTTTCCATTATCTTTATTTAATAGAGTGCGTTGAAGATCCTTCAGTCAGAAAATCTTTGATGATCTTGATACAGTGAAAACTACCATCCAAGACGTTTTTTACTCAAAACCACAGGAATTTTAATGTAGTAGGATTTATCTCCTACCAGAAAATGGTGATGAGGTATAGATAAGAATTGGAACTATGCACAGTCATAGGTAATGTTTATTTTGTGTGGTTAATTCTTCTTCTTTTAGGGTAATAAAAACGGGTAGAACTTTTGCACTAACCCAATAGTTTATTGTAGCTAAAGGGCATTTTAATATACAATATTTTGATTGAAATATTATTTTTGAAGTTTTAATTCATTCAAACAAGTATTTTCCATAAATAGTCACAGCAAAGGAGTTGCAAATGCTTCCAAAAGGCAGAAACTTCCTAATTTACATTTAAGATAAGCATTGGATGTCGATAGAAATGAGAGAAAGATAATGTTTAACATTAAAATAAATAGAACATTAATTTTAATGTATAGTCCAAAACAAAATCTAAGTTTGAAGAAAGGGGAAGAGGTCCCTTTATCTAAAAATCATCTGAAAATCATTCAACTTTCTTTAACAAAGTGAATTAAAAAAGATGATGACTTATAGGTTTATTGATTGGAACTTTCAGATAATGAAAAATTATTGATAGTACCGAAAAAACAATTTGTTTTCATTTATTTATTCATTAATAAATTTACACATTTCTTTTTCGTTTTATATACAAAAATCAACTAATTCTTAAATACTCAATTTATGTTCCTGATATTTAAAGAACTTCGACGATAAAACTACATTGAAAAAGGAAAATTATTAACAAATCTAATGTTAAATTGTTTTAAGGAATTCAAAATATTTTATTGATTGATTTAGCATTCAATCTTTATATTTTATACGCAAAGAAACAGGGCATAAAATAATGAAATGCTGGCAGTGAAAATCAGGCAGAAACCTACTTTTCCGCTTTTTCAGCATTTAGGTGTTGTTCCCGATGCTTAACTGCGGTTCAAAATCACGTGGTCCGTCACTAATAGGCTTCATGTTGCTTCAATTTGCTACATTAATATGTAACTAATGCTTTTATTCATTCTGCATTAAATGAGTTTTTGATTCAGGATTTTCCATGCTATATGTCGCTTGAATATAAAAAAACTTGCAGCTATAGAAAATGTAGCTTTAAGTTTCTAATACAATGATATCACGTGATTTTGTATAACACATTATAAAATATTAATATTAAATGTTTTAACATTAGATTACAGATGCTGAAATCAAGTAAAATTATCAACTAAAAATAAAAGGAAAGCTAGGTCTAAGGATGTAGTTTAGATAATAATTAATATACATGAAAAAATAGTACTTTTTTACCAATATATATATATATATATATATATATATATATATATATATATATATATATATATATATATATATGGCATGCAGCCAAAAGCAACGCAGTCTTCGCGCGCAGGCGCAGCTAATGAGAACCGAAACTGTGGAAACTTTTGAACTAGTGAAAGTCAAACAAAAACTTTTGGACATTAGAGTAGAAGTAAGAGAGAAGCAGCGAAGAAGAACGCGAGAGGTGCGCGAGCAGGCGTTACCTTCTGAATATCATCGTCAAACTTATCTGTAAAAACTACCTTTTTAATTAATTTTTATTTAATGTTACAATAAAATAGAAGAAAGACCAACGTCTTGGACCCCTTGTTGTCTCCCACAAATTATGGGGGCTCGGCCGCGATCGACAAAATTTCGATTTTGAACCAAAGTCTGGACAATGAACAACAGCGTCCGTGAAGGAGACGCTCCGCCATTTTCGGAAACTTCGTTCAACCTGTGTAGAGGTTGGATTTTCAACTTCATTCCGCCTGTGTAGAGGTCGGAACAAATAACAAAATAACCTGTGTAGAGGTATTTTTCAACGAACCATCGACAAATATTCCGCCTGTGTAGAGGTTGGAAAACCCATCGACGAAAATCCCGCCTGTGTAGAGGTTGGAACTAATTCAGTGTGAATAATCCGCCTGTGTAGAGGCCGGAACTACAATTTCAACGATATAACCTGCGAAGAGGTGAAATCAGTGGAATCAACGTTTTTATTGGATACATCGTACGTGCGAGCAACAAGGGAGCCAGAAAAAAAAAGGTAGGATCTTTCCATTTCTAAAATGTATAAAAACGCTCTTAAAGAGGATCTCATAAGAGTTGTTCAGGAGCTAGACGGTACTGTAGAAAGTACTGACACTATAATTAAACTAAAGACTATAATTGAGAACAGTAGTACATTTGAAAGTGATCCCAGATTTCGTTAAAACTTTAATTCAAAACTGTATAGATGAGAGAGTATCGCGAAACGAAAGAAGGTAACTTCAGAACAAAAAATTGAGCTCGCGAAACTTCAGTTGGCAAAATTAGAAAAAGAAATCGAACTTCAATTAGCTAAAAATAAAGCATTAAGTTTAAATCCTGCAGCTAAAGTCGAAGAAAAACAGTTCGAAACTAACATAGAAAATATGATAAAAAAGTATAAAAACTTTATCTCTTCCTGTTCCCACCAGATCTGAAAATTTTAATCAGTTCTTCCAATCATTAGAACGCGCATTTTTAACCAAGAAAATAAATGACGAATATAAATCTGAAATTTTTAATAAATCTTCTGGGCGAAAGAGCTCATAACGTCTTACTGTATATTAAAGAAGAGGAATTAAATGACTATGAAAAACTAAAATCTATAGTACTCAGAGAATTCCAATTAACCCCTCGCGAGTGTTTAAACTCATTTAAAAATGCTGTAAAATCATCAGGCGAGACATACATCAATTTGCTGCAAGACTGACGGCAAACTTCCAATATTATTGTTCGTTAAGAAAAGTTAATTCCTTTGAATCTCTATGTGATCTTATAATTTCTGATAAATTATTTGAAACTTTAAATAAGGAAACTGCAACTCATATTGGCATTCGAGAAGCAGAAGATTGGTTTAGGCCTATTGATTTAGCTAAAGAGTGTGATATTTATATTTCATCTAGAAGCGGATCACATAAAGAAATTCCTATTACTTATGGATATACCCAAGACCCCTTTAAAAATAAATCACAAAACTTTAAAACAAAGATTAAAGAGAACTATCCCCAATATCATGAAAGAGAAAATAAAATTGCTTTATATAAAGTGATTCATCTCATTGCGCAAGAGACTGTGAGAAGCGTTTTAAACCTAAAGAATCTAATGATCACATCCATAATAAAATAAACGTGAATACTTTGAAAATCGAGGCGAAAAACAAAATAGCGAAGAATGCGCAAATCTTCAATACGTAAACATTTTTGTGGAAAATCAGCCCCGTAACAGCATTGATTGATTCCAGGTTGCCAGATCCCAGTTTTAAATTCCTCACTAATTAGAGTGCAAACACCTTCCGAAGAGATCATAACATTAAGTTCATGTTTTGGCGAACAGCGTATGGTAGAAGTTAAACCCATAAATATTTCTCTTAATCAACAGTCTCTAGCCTAAGTGTGCGAACGGCGATATCACCGACCTTGACCGAAGAATTTATTATACATCCCAGTGTATATTCTGAAATAGAGAAACTAGGCCACGCAAAGAGCGATGTTTTATTGAGTAAAAGTGGATCCTCTTTGAGTGCAGATTTGAGGTGTTCAGTTTAATTCAAGTGTTTCTTTTTCAAATGTTTCTGTTTCAAATGTGATAAAAATTCTAGTTATGATTTGCCATATTTGAGAACTTTAATACTAGAAATGATTCGAGTTCTCTAATTAAGGATTATAAATGTAATAAAATTAAGATTACTAAGTTAAAATTGAGTATTGTAAGAGAAAAATGTTCTGATATAGTATTGTGTAAGAAAGCCAATGGTGCCATGAAAACGAGTTCCGTGGAATTTATCTCCCGTTCACCTAACCCTTTACCTATGAAGAGTAAACATCATCGGTTTGTGTTGCTCGGAAAATTTTTGAGCCTTGGCAGTGGAAACGAAGGAAAAAAGAGAAATCGTTTTGAACAGACGTCCAGAACTCTACAGAGAAAAATATAGATGCGTTCAACCAAAGATCAACTTGTTGAAAAGATGTTCTTATGCCGGTGAAACACAATGTTTTCCTGTGGAACCTTCCGGATGTCGAAGAGGTGCCTTCACATGATGGAGAAACTGTCTAGTTCAGAAAAATTATGATATGTTTAATCTCTATATATTTGTCGTATAGTCCTTGTCTGTTCCGTTTTTTTTTTTTTGTATGTTTCAGATTCTCCTCTGGTCTCCATGGAAATACCGCTGCGGACAGCGTACGGTCCAGAATGGCCGTTGTGGCATGCAGCCAAAAGCACACCAGTCTTCGCGCGCAGGCGCATCTAATGAGAACCGAAACTGTGGAAACTTTTGAACTAGTGAAAGTGAAACAAAAACTTTTGGACATTAGAGTAGAAGAAAGAGAGAAGCAGCGAAGAAAGAACGCGAGAGGTGCGCGAGCAGGCGTTACCTTCTGAATATCATCGTCAAACTTATCTGTAAAAACTACCTTTTTAATTAATTTTTATTTAATATTAATATATAAAATAGAAGAAAGACCAACGTCTTGGACCCCTTGTTGTCTCCCATATATATATACATATATATATATATATATATATATAT
>BMAU01006758.1:0-41182 GCA_019973935.1 Trichonephila clavipes
ATTCTTTTACTTAAAAATACAAGCAAAATTTTAATCAGTATCATTAGATTTTACATCTAAGCAAAAATTGTATATTTACTCGATTAAGCCTTCTAAATCATAAATAGATCCATACCTTATAATCATAATAATTTGTATCGTATGTTGGAATACTTTTAAATAAGTTTTACTTTTTGTGTTAATCCCCATAATGAAGTGAAGACAGCATTCAATTTAAATTTTGCACACAAAGAAACTTTGAATTAGTCAACATATCACCCGCATTTCTGTTAAATAATTCATGAAATAGGAGTGAGGAATTTTTTCAAAGACTATATTTGATGGTTTTGAATTAACGTTCCTCTGCTTCTAATGTCATTTTTCTGGATCAAATCTGAGGTAACCTTCACCTAATATAACTCTCTTATATTTACCTACCAGTTTAAATTAAACTAGGCACATATTTTCTAACAGAAAAGTATTCTAATATATATGTGACATACAACACATACGAAATAATAACACATACAAATCAGCTTATGTACAATATATCTCTCAAAATTCAGAAACTTTCCATGAATATCTAATTTTTCAGTTTAACATATTTAACGAAAACTGTACTAAGTATTGCAATGTAGGAGAGGAAATGAAGAACGTGTCTTATATATATGGTAAAAAACGGATTAACTCAGAAAAAGATAGGCAACACAATAAAATATATACTTGATGTTGCTTCTCTGGAGCAGGGGTGTCCAACACGCTGCCCGTGGGTGGCATGTGGCCCGCCAGTAGCGTAAAGTACGGCCCATCGACTCTTTTTTTTAAAAAATTTAAATATCAGGTTTTTAAAGTTTTTACATTTTGAAATTTATTTGAGGGGAAATTTATACATATATATATCTACAATGTATTTGCCTGTTACCTGTTCTTCGTTTTAAATAAATCCTTTTTGATAACAGAAATGTCCTTTAGATTAATATAGATTTATATTTTATTAAATAGTTACATTTGATTTTACTATAATAAAATATTTTTTAATAAATTGCGAATTGCATTATGCGTATCATTTACTATGGATTGTACATGATTCTTTGTGTGTGCGAACTGTCATTTCTCCTTCTCCCTTTCTGTTTGGAGTGCTCAAAAAACAAGAGGCAGTCAGAGATGTTTTATGAAGTTTAAAAAAAATATTCAGGACGGTCAAGGTAAAGGGTAATGCATACATAATCGTTTGCAGAATGATCAGTACAATCAAATTTCAAAAATGAGTAACGAAAGATCAGTCAAATAAAGAAACATCGTAATTTTCAAGAAAATGGCTAACTGTAATGTTTTAAACATTATTTTGATCATTAGCATTATTAGATAGCTATATAAACATTATTATATTATCTATGTCAGTATACATGAAAAATAAGGAAAACAACAAAATAATAATTCATTCTGTTTTAAATTTTCAATCCCATAAATGTTTTTTTTGTTTCCAAATCTGATATAAAGGTACATGTTTTTATGTGAGGCCCGCGAGACTATAATGGTTTTCCAAAGTGGCTCGCAAGGTCATTTGGGTTGGCCACCCCTGTTCTAAAGGGTAAAGAAGTAAGAATGAAGTATTATTAGTTAAGCCTTGCTTTCTAACTGAAAAAGTGCTCGATTTCGGGCTGTACTCTTTAATCTTATATGAGATGCTAATCTCCACATTGCACTTCATTAGGGTTTTGATGTCAGGTTTAATTTAATATACAGTGAAACAAGAAACTGAGGGAACTGAAATATTTCTTCGTGTTAAAGGATATTGCAAAAAAACATATATAAAACAAAATTTAGTTTATTAGAGTAGAATTTATTTACATAAATGTGCATATATGCATGCATTTAATAAAAATCAATGAAACAAAAACATTCATAAGAACTTAATGAAATTTAATACAAAATTTTCAGGTTTTTGAGAAAAAAAACTTTTATTGTTTTTGGAAAATAATCTGATATTTTTCTTTGCATTGTTTTATTTTTATCATCAAATTGTTTGATTTCGTCCATTTTGTTATTAATTTCACCTTTGGATTTTGCATCTAATAAAAGGCTACTATTGCTGAAATATTTAACGCTTGTATTACAAATATCCCATATTTTAAAATTATTTCATCTCTTGTTATAACTTTACATAGATATTTAATACTTTTTCTTGCATGAGAACCCCATTTTTTTTGGTGATATATTTTATTTCTGTTTAAACATAGCTCTACACGATTTATTACACTATAAATCTGATAAAAAAGATTAACTTCAGTTGGTCTCACAACTACTGGAGTAAAAAAGCATTAAATCCAAGCTATTACTCCTGGTATTTGCATCGTATAATTTATCCTTTTTTGGTGAAGTAATAAACAAATCCATCTTTGGATCACAGCTTTTGAAGTAACTTTAATTCATAAATTACGAGTTCTCTTTACGCCATCAAGTGAAAAACAAATAAATGTACGATTATACTTCAGAGGGTTCTAAAAAATAGTTTCTTTTAAGTAGCTAATTTGGTTTCAAATGCAAGTCATTGAAATTTTCCTTTTCCAACTCTTTGCAAAAATATCATGGAGTCTGTAAGTAACACAGTTTTAAAAATTATATTAACTGAGTTTTTAAACAATGTTAAAATTTCACTGCTGTTTTATTGTTATTAAATAAATAAATAGATTTAAAGAGAGAAAAGAAAATATTTGAGTACAGAAGATTCTATTAAAGGAAAGAGTTTTTAATATATTCGTTAGTCATATTGATCTTTGTGTATAGAAACATTCTCAAATCTCATTAATTTTTAGATTCATTACAAATGAACTTAAAGTGTTTAAAAAATATGTTGCATAACTTATTTCATTCTTAACAGCCTATGAGAATTTTAGAATATTATTCCAACGATTTTTGATTAGGCAAGGGGATATTAAGCTACCAATCATCTGCATATATAGTCAAGAGAAATTTACCAGCTGTTAAGCTTAAGTAATTGAAAAACAAACAATTAAAAGCGAGTATAAAACTGTTTAAAAATAACGAATGAGTATAAATGCAAGAACAAAGATAAGTACAAAGCATGTAAATACGTAAATATAAACACAGTGAAATAAGTTTAACCCTTTATCGACTGACGGTATACTTATAAGTACCACTCACTTTAAACTTACTTAGAATAACCATTTATACGAATATTCTGACGATATTTAGCAGGAATATTCTTTGAAATTTACTCCCAAGATATATGGCAGTACGGGTTCTATGATGAGTATTTTAGCGGGAAAGTCGAACAGGAGAAATTGTGTTTTCATCAGACGGCGTTTTCAGCGGATTGCGAGGATTATCATTTTTGTCCCAAAAAATTATTAATATCAAATTTTAAGTGTCTTATAGAGAACGATTTGACTATTTATTTTAAGTGAACAGTGTGTATAATTAATTTTACAGTTAAATATCTTTAATTAATTAATTAGCTCTAACTAATTAAATTTCCCATAGTTGAGTATTTTGTTTATGTATATCCCATATTTTGAATGTAGTGATTCCAAAAAAAAATATCCCATGAAAAATACTACAGTAAATCATAATGCGGTCGATAAAGGGTTAACGTGAAAAATGATTAAGACGAAATATGGGTTAACACGTAATAATACAACGGTCCCGATAAAATACTATGCACTTTCACGCATCTTTTTTCTCTTAACTGTAAGAAATTTCGCTTCTGGGAATGAACAAAATACGGAAAACACCAGCCAGGATATTGAAACTAAGACGATATTTCATGAGATGTTAAAGAAAGTTTCTGTATTATTGGATTGTCCTTCAATAATATTGGAAGAAATCGTTGCAGTAGGTGATGATAATGTGTGTGCAGCCCCAATTATGGCAGACAAAGACATTTTTGAAGTTTGTTGAAATCTCAAAAAATATCATTGATGCAGATTCCGAAGAAGAAAATTAAATAGTTATTGCAGATCCTGTTCCCGCACATCATACGAAATAAGGAATGTCATGAAAAGCATGCGCAGTTATTTAGACGCACATTCCAAAGAGGAAATAAATAACAAAAAGGGTGACATCAAACTGTTTGTTAACAATTTGATGCTAAAAAAGATAATACAAAGAAAAATATCAGATTATTTTCCAAAACCGCAAGTAATGTTTTGTTTCTTCAAAAAACTTGAAATTTTGTGTTACATTCTATTAAATTCTTGTAAATTATCTTTGTTTCATTATTTTTTATTAAAAACATACATATATACATATTTATGTAAATAAAATGTATTCTAATTGATTAAACTTAGTTAAATACCGTATTTATTCAAATCTAAGCCGCCTCCCAAATTCTCAATAAATTTTTGAAAAACAAAAAAGCAAAAGCTTATCGATATCCAGTTTTACGAAATTAAAATAAACTTAAAAGAACAACTAAGAAGAAGCTAATAGTTAGTTATTTTACCAATATTTTAAACTTTTATAAATACATACATGAACCTGCAATTGCTGTAATTGTACAATTGTGTAAGAAAGTTTTCCCCTACGATTCTATTTTCAGTAGCCTTAATATTGGAAGAAAAGTGCGGCTTAGATTCGAGTAAATACGGTATATGTTGTTTTTTGCAATATCCTTTAAGGTATCCGACTACGTTCGGAACCGTAATTTTGCAAAAGCGTATGAATGGATTATATTTACGATATTTAGTGTCACTTAGATTAGAAAACGTACATAAAAATTTTTTAAGAATATTACTACAGTAAAAAATTATTTAAGTACAATATTTTGACAAAAACTGAACATAGAATAACCACATTTAAAATATTCTCCTTTTGTGAAAAATTCTTCTATTAAAATCATATTTTGCCTGTATATAGCTGAGACCTCTCTACAGAGGCTCAATTATAATTTTTGAAACATAAAGGGTGTTTTTTTTAAAGGTATAGAACTTTAAATTGCAATAAAACAACGATGTATTATTCGATTGACATGAATTTTTTTCTCAATCATCTGAATATTTTCAATTTCAGGGAAGTATTTTTCGACCGGCGGCCTTGTGAAGTCGTATCGTCTATAAAAATGAATACCATCACTATACCTCAGAGCAGTCAAAGTTCTCCATAAAAGATGTGCAACTTAGTGCCTGTCTAACACAGCATTTCTCAAACTGTGGGGCGCGCCCGCTAGGGGGTGATAACTCTACGAGGGGGGCACGAGCCTATGTATTGCACGATGTATTTTATAATTAATTTAACAATAATAAGTTAATAACAAGTTTAATAATACTTTTTATAATTAACCCTTTAACTGCTGATTAAAAGGTGCAATTAGCTCCCCAGTGACACCGTTTTCCACATAGACTCGCTATGGAGCGCATGTGATGTATAGGAATGGTGAGGGGGGGAGAAAAGGAATAAATAAGCAAATCCTATGAAATAAGTAAATCCTTCGCAGGCTCTGTCAAGGTCCTTTTATTGCATTCCAAAGCCTTCGAAATAATTTTATGGTAGTAGTGCTCAGAAAAGATTGTACTTCGGAACGACGTATATATACGTCGTGGAGAATTAACGTTTGACTGAGTGAGACGTATGTATACTCCAGTGACACTTAAAGAGTCTCAGGGGTGTTAAATTTCTCTAGAGATCTAAAAATATAAACTATTTTCAAATGGGTATAATTCTTTTAAATTTAAATTAAATGATTCGAATTTTTACATATTATTTAAAATGGAATGGGGCTTCAGAAAAGTATAAAATGTTTAAAATATAATAATAATTTTTAAAAAGTACATAAGCATATGAAAATTTTATAATAAATATTAGAAATTATTTTTTACTTTGCGCATGCTATTTTCTGAAATATTATCCTCTGGTGTATAAAACTTTATAGAATTATACAATGCATCATATAAACCCTACCTAGGTACGAGGTATTATATATCTTTGGTTTGAAAATATTTGTAAAATATTGCAATTTTTTTAAATATTTTTAAAATGTATTTATTTTATTATTAAAAAATATATAAGTTATTATTCTATTTATATAAAAGTAGCTAAAGTATTAGAATACATTTGTCTTTATAAATCAACAACTTATAGCTAGAACTAAACCTATATTTTAGAAAATTGCATGCACTTTGACGTAAAACTTAATAAATATTTCTTATATAAAAGTTTCTTATTTTTATATACTTATAATTTTAAAATTATATTGATTTATATTTTAAACATTTTATACTTTTCTGAAGCCCCATTCCTGTATAAGTAATGTGTAAAAGATTCGAATTATTTAACTTAAATTTAAAGAAATTATACCTGTTTGAAAATTGACCTGTTTCAGACTCTAAGAAATTTAACACCCACTATTGTAACGTTTGGAAAAGAATAACTTGTTGTATTCTTGGTTAATTAAAATATGGAATTATTATTTACGTCACAATGCTAGCAGAAAATTATTTACTAAATGATACATTACAGTTATTAAAAGTTAATTATAGATTGTTAGAGTCCACTATTTTGTGAGAGGAGGATCCGTTGGTCACCGCTCTCGTGCAAGTTCAAGCATCTCTCCCCTCATCTTCCGGTCGACGGAGCTATGGGCCTCCCAGGAGGGGGTCAAATGGTTTGCACCTGCGAATGCACGTGTGGGTGTTGGGTCCACAAAGAAAGCCGACTAGATGTTGATGTTTTCGAGAAGTGACGTTACACCCTGTGGCCCCGTAAGAAGCTAAAATCATATTGTAGTTTTGGCGTCAAAGTATAGCATTATTAAATTAAAAACATTATTATTGTATGGAAGAGGGCGCGATGGAATTTCTGATTGAATGTTGGGCCACAAGTATTGAAGGATTGAGAAGCACTGGTCTTCATGCACGAGCACATGAAGAATGAATGTTCGGTTAGCATATCCAATCATTAGTGAAGAGAATGCATGCTCACTTCTATGTGTTCAAGGATGTTGTCGTCTGCCTCATGTCAGATGGGCCTCCATTTATCTGGACTGAATGTAAAGCGCAAACTACTGGCCTCCTGGCACACAGCCCTACTTTATTAAGCCTAAGGCAGCGTTTCTCAAACTGTGGGGCACGCCCCCCTTGGAGAGAGTGATAACTTTACAAGGGGGAGGAGGCGCGAGCATCTGATTTAAAAAATTTACCAAATTTACTGAATGCAAAACAAAAAATGATAATGTAAAATGTGATAATTTACACTCATGTCCATAAATTAAGGATAATGAAGTTCAGGCAACGAAAGAGACAGAGGCAAAACAAATTTGACTTATTCGTTAAAGTCTATTTATTAAACAAAGGTAAAGAGCAAAAAAAGATGCTATATGTTTGACATAATTAACAAAAATTGTGATTTTTACTCCCTGGAGCAAATTTCAAAAAGAACCTATTTACAAAAAACAGTATAACATGGTTAAAAGTACGATGGTTAAAGTACGAGTATGTCTCCCCGGACGATGCAATACACTGCTTACAACGCCTAGGCATGCTGAGTATCAAATTATCAATCTGATCTTGGGGAATATTACACCCTCTCATCAAGCAATGCCCTCCGAAGTTCCGGTGTACAGGTGGGAGGGTGTTGATGGGCTGCAGTTCGTCGGCTAAGCATATCCACACATGCTCTATTGGATTGGAAGTCCGGTGAGTATGCTGGCCAATCCATACGGGTGATATCCTCCGATTGAAGGCATTCCTCTACAATGTTTGCACGGTGAGGACGGGCGTTGTCATCCATTAACAGAAATTCAGCACCCATGGCGCCCCGAAACAAACGTACATGTTGTTCCAGAATGACATCCCGATAGATGTGGCCTGTCATCGTTACACTCTGAACATGCAGGTCAGTTCTGGAACCAAGAATAATTCCTCCCCAAACGAGTCATCCTGCATCACCGTAACGGTGTCGTTCAATGGTGTCTCTTGGAGGTAACGGGTACCTGGCACTCTCCGTATTAAAGTCCGGTGAGAATCAGACTGCAAACTAAACCTGGACTCGTCGGAAAACATCACACAAGACCACTGTTGTGGTGTCCACTCCAGGTTAATCGCAAGTGACAGTGAGTTGCGGTAAGTGGAACACATCTGACAGGCCTATGAGCATATGGACCAATGTGCCTTAAACGTCTGTACACGGTCTGTCTTGAAACTGTCGTACTGGTAGCTGAAGAGAGCTGATGAGACAGGTCTGATGCTGTGCTTCGTCTGTTTCTTTTGGCAGTAACTGCCAAATACCGGTCCTCTTCGGCGTTGTAACTCGAGGGTGACCTGTGTTGTAACATCTACTCATATTACCATCATCTTAGAATCATTGCCAAAGCCTGGAGATGACACTTTGGGCGATTCCAAGTTCCTCAGATACTTCCAGCTGGGTACGTCTCCATTCCGGTCGCCCAATAATTCTACCACGTAAAAAATCATCCAAATGCTTCCTTTGTTCCATAACTATGGGGTTATTGCACTGAAAGGCTTTTAAAGCGCTTGTGAACAATTTTACTTCTTTGCCACCATTCCTTATATACCCTTCTCTTACACTCTCGTCATTGTGAAGTACTATCCGCGCCATCTGGTGGTTTCCTGTAATTTGCATATTCTTCTTCAGGATATGTGTGATAATTCTACAGGTGAAATTTTTATTTTAGAGTTCAATTTCTGTGTGATTCTGAGTTATCCTTAATTTATGGACATGAGTGTATTTATCAATACTAAGGTTAGAACAAAATTATAATTACTAGTGACTCTCATGGGCTTGTCATATACAAAATTATACACAAAACTGAATTCTTATCTTGATAATTTGAGCGGTTTATATTTAAAGTCATATTGTAGCGTAAGAGCATGTATCTTTTAGTACGTTAATTTTGAAATCAATACTTAGTTATTGTATGGAGGGGGGGCGCGATTAAAATTATGGTTGAAAAAATTGGGTCGCAAGTGTTGAAAGTTTGAGAAACACTGGCCTAAGATATAAGCTATACCACGAAACTGAGATTGCAGAAGAAGTGGAGGGCTCATCTGCAAATTGAGTAGCTGTCATTACCCCGTTGTATCTTGCACTTAAGCCAAATAGCGGCCACCTTAGTTTGTGGTGGCTTTTGGGTGCCCTGTGACTGGACTTTTCGACATTTCTATGGTCACCTAGACCTGGTTCCTTAATCTGGAAACCACATTTCCTGCCACAGGTAATCCTCTTGCTACCTCCACTTGGAATTGACCTGTCCACATTCTTCTAATTGTTTTCCGTAGTAATATGCCATATAGACGAAGTTTTACATCACTTGTAAAAGTTTAGAAATAATTGCATGCTTTCAGAAACATGAACAAAACCAATGCCATACCGAGTTGTGTATCTGTATCATCAGTTTTCGTTTTTTACGTAATATAAAGAAGAGGGACTGTATTTGATTGAATCATTGAAAAAAAACTTATTTTGTTTTATGCTTGCCCATTTTCATTTAAAACCCTTATGGAGCTTTTTAAAATGTGTTTATTCTTACATTTTTTTAAACCAGTGCATTAATACAAGATATTATATGTTATACATCATAAAAACTCTTATAGTTACGATACAATAAAAATTTAAATAATAAATGATTCTTTTATTTACATATTTTCAAATTATCTATGAGTTATTATAAAAGATCTAAAGAAAAATACTTAAATACATGAATGAAATATTATTCTAAAACTACTTTTCAGACTAATGATGATATCTCACGAATAATCCTTAAGAAACAAGAACTGGGGATTTTTAAAAAAGTTGTGTAAAGATGGCTAAAACTTCTTAATATTCATAAGTAATATTCATAAGCTGATAGTTAGATTTCCGTAACCATATTGTATTTTTAAAATTTTCGTCTCACTTTTTTGTATAATTCATTTCATAAAAAAAAATCGTTCAACCTTATATGCTTAAAAATATACAATGGTCATATAAATAGAATTTAATAACATTATGAAAGCATTACTTATACCTTTTGATATGAAATGGATTCAATTCCATGGAATCCAATACTACATTTATTAAAAACTGTACACATTTATTACACATAAATTGCAGTTAATTAGAATGTTTCTATGTCCTTCTGTAAAGATAATTTTATTTTAAAGATTATTATTAAAAATTAACTCATTAGCTGACTAACTTGATATAAGTTTTAACTTAAACTCTATTTTTACAACGGTAAAAACAATATTTTATATAGAACATTTTATATCCTGATAAAAGGCATATGTACAAGACTACCATATTAACCTCCATTGAGTTCACAGACCTTAGATCAAGAAATAAAATCGTCATTCATATTCTGCCATAAAAGCAAAACATCCTTTTAGCAAACCACACACAATAATGGGTTTTTATAAACACTAAAAAACATTCTTAAAAGATCCTTAACAAAGCACTGCCTGCATTCTTAGCCTCATAATGTAATTGGAAGGCTACATTCCCGTAATTAAGTTTCAATCTCGAAAGGGTCACCTCACATAAAACTCGCCGAAGTATACTAAAAAATAAAAGAAACATTTATTCCCTTAAGAATGAAATTAAAACAACAGTTATGAGAACTTACGAGACACCGACATTACTTTCATGCAGGCATTCGCCACATTTTTTTTATTCCCTGAGTCCACAAAAAAGAAAGAAAAAAGCAAAATATGCATTCTTTAGGTAACACTATCGATTAGGGCCATAACTATCATCATAATCATCACAACTTCAGAGCCATCTGGTGGAGAACAAAATAACAACGCACAACTACTGTTTGTAAGACAAACATAAAGGTCTGCAGTGCCCCACTATATTCTTTACCGAAAATGGTAACAAGCAAAAATACGGGGCTCCAGATAAAAAATACTGAAACAGATTATCCAGGCTTGAATATTGGCCCTAATCCAGAAGAATATTTTTCCGTGATGCGTTCTTAATGTAATTTTTTGTTTATTATTTCCAACATTGTTTAATACCCTCAGCATCTTCTGTAGTAATTGCAGAATATTAAAAAAATCATCTCTTTATTTGCTTTTTCCTTTTTTTTTTAATTCCGGAGGTGATTCGTGAATTTCAATTATGTAAATTATATTTTCGTTTGATTTTCCTGGAAAAACAGGAGGTTCATTTGATTACTGAAATTAAACATACTTGCAGTAATATAAATAAATAAATGCTTCTAGGCTTGTTCGTTTAATTATTTTTTTTTTTATATGCAAAAATTGTTATTTTTAAATTCCTTGTGAGCTCCTAAATAATTCATGTATATGTTTTTTTAACTTTGAATCTAATTTCGACATCGATTTTTCTCATCATTTTGTTTTTTCTGTTGTAGATAAAATTCCTTTACAAATGTTAGCTGTAGCTTAATTCAGGAAATTTTTTTCTTATGTTGATGTCTTTAGAAAAATACACTCATTTAATTTTATAAACGAAGTATTTCGTTTTTAATAGCAATTTTACGTATTTAATTTAATTTAAAAACTATTCATAATTTTTGGTTAAATTTGCAAAATGGCGTGATATACTTTTCATTTTATTTATTTTACTTATTTCTAGGAAAATTCACCCGCTTCTTGTCATCTCATGTAAAACATTCTCCTCCATTCTCGGCCAAATCATCAATAATTAATTACATAAAATAATACCACTCGCCACGATGTGTGCGTGCGTGCGTGCGTGTGTGCGGTGCGTGTGTATGTGCGCGTGTGTGCGTGTGTGTGTGTGTGTCGTGTGTGTGTGTTGTAATAATTCCCTTTAATTTCGTCCTGAATAACATTTTTAAAATGCTCCTGGTTTACAAAATAATTATCATAATCATCATGTCTCTTGGAAAATTAACAGCTTGCATTTTTTAAAATAAGATTATGATTCTCCAATCATAGCCTCCGTCCACGGAAGTCCCAAGATTTTCCTGTTGTCACTTCATATAAATATCCAGCCCTTTGAAATTCACTTTCTTTGACTCTTTGTCTTCGTCATTTTATAATTAAGTGCAACCTGTTTTTGCCTTGTCTGCTTTATGTGAATTCGAAATGCTTTTGTCCAGTAATAGTTATATGTGTGTGTGTGTGAGACCATCAATAAAGATGCTAAGAAAGCTAATTAAGATGTTTCTATGCCCTAAACGATTTCTCGTCACTACAATAACCTCAACCTTGGTAATGGAATGAGTAATATCTCCTATTCGACCGTTTTTACATATATATATATATATATATATATATATATATATATATATATATATATATATATATATATATATATATATATATATATATATATATAGTATAATAAAATAAAAGTGAAGAAGTACTAGAACCTACAATGCTAAAGTAAGAAATTGGAATTCAGCAGACACAACAAATGTAGATACAAAAAGTCTTTGGACTAAACTGGAGACCTATTATGATTTCTGAAGCTGTCGCTGAATTAGGTCAGCAATTAGGGTTAGCAATGCTTTGTGTATCCAACCTTCCCCGAACAGCAGAAATTTTCGACATAATAAAAAAGAGCCAGATTAAAAGTTAAGCCTAATACAACACGTGGATGAAGAACCTAACAAAATAATAAAAAGAAATTGAGAAAAGAGAAGAATAATGAATCTCTCAAGGGGAGAGGAATAATAGTAAAAAAAAATTAAATGGAAAATATTAGGAAAAACTTATTTGTAAAATAAAATATATATAAATAATATATATATGAAATGCCCTTTTAAGAAAAGTTTTCTTGATTATCAACACTAGAACCACGGATGGTGTCATTTTTTACCCAAAAACAATTTTGTTTTCGACTTTCTCAAAAAGTTACTAACGAAATTGAAAAAATGTCTTGACTTTTTCCTATTTTATATACCAATAATAACCAGTGAAATACTTATCATTTTTCTGTTTTTAATGCTTTTACCTAAAACCGCGGAATGGGTCGTTTTGACCCCATTATAATCACAAGTACTAAATTTGCAATTCAACGATTCCTGGAGTGGGAAAAGCTTTTTCGATCCTCTAAGATACCATATATAATTTTCCTGTACAATATACTAGCAGAAAAACTACTTCTGGAAAGAAAAATAATGTGTAAATAAACGTAAAAAGTTATCAGACTCAAATCCAGATGAAATGAACTCTGGAACTTTTATTTATAAATGATGGAACGGGTTTGGGAAGCATCACCTCTGGAAGTTGTACGCGCGAAAAATTATTGAACATAATATTTTCAAAAGAAAAAAAAAAAAAAGTGGCCCAACTAGCTTTGCAAAGCGAAATATTGAAAATGGCTGTGCAATTAGTTCAGGGAGGCTACTTGTAGATGAGCCTATGCTTCGTTATATCAAAAATTATATAGAGGAAGTAGATCACCGACAATTGGGAAAAAATGAATGACTAACAACTTTAGACAGACTGGATGCTTTTACATCAATTTTGTATACTCAAAGTATATATGGTACAAATAATCTAGAGCTTGATAGTTTGTGGTCTGTTGTTTGGGGTCCACACCTTTTTTCCGCGATACTTCGGCGACAGGCAGATTCAGTGAAATCATGAAATTTCTGCAATTCGACAAAAAAAAACTACGCGGTCCGAACACCTTCAAACAAATAAATTGTGTTTCATTTCTGAAGTTTGGAAGAAATTTATTGAAAATTCGATAATTTGCTCTAAACCAGGACCATATGTAACTATTGATGAACAACTGTTTCTCCGTCTAAAGCTAGATGTCGTTTCACTCACTATATGCCAAGTAAACCAGATAAATTTGGTATAAAGTTCTGGCTTACCGCTGATATTAATAGTAAATATGTGCTCAATGATTCTCCATATTTTGGTAAAGAGGAGAAGCGTCCTGTAAACCTATTTCTTTCCGAATACATCGTTTTGCGTTTGACAGAACCTTTCGGAAATAAAGCAAGAAATATCACAACAGATACTTTTTTTCATTGCACTAAATCTGTCTCAAATGTTAAAAAAGAAAGAACACTAGTTTAACTGGGACGATGAAACGAAATCGGAAAGACGTACCTGAATGTGTGAAAAAAATAAAGATATCGTTAGACGATACATTGTTACTGGAACATGATGATATAACTTAGCAGTTAATCGGGGAAAAAACAGAAAAAAATGTCTTATTACTGAGTCCCTTCATCCCACAGTTGATATCGGTAATAATCACCCAATAAAGCTACCAGAAACAATATCATTTTATAACTCAACAAAATTTTGTGTCGACATTGCCGACCAAATGGCTCGGAAATATTCTGTGAAGAGGCAGGATCAAGGAGGTGGCCAGTTCATGTATTCTACAATATTCTTGATCTTGCAGGGATTAATTCATTGATTTTATACAAAGAAGAGTTACTGGTAAAAAACTTACGAGGAGGGAATATCTTCAACAACTCATTGCAGTGTTGTGTAGTGCGTATATTCACGAAAGAAAGTACATATCAGATGCACAGAAAAAAAGCGGATACTAATGAATAATCTGCGCAGATGCGAAAGGGTTCATTGCAAAGATTTCCAGCTTAGAAACAAACTATAGATACTTGTTCTGACTGCAAAATACTGATAAGTGCAAAGTGTACAAAATACATAAAAAAAAGTTACCCAAAATGTGCATGAACTGTGTAAAAGATCTTGACTGGCAGAAGAAGCTAAATATTTCTATTCAAGTTGTCTGTATATTTTTTATTAACTGTATATACAATATTCCATATTGCACTATCTTATTATTTTTTATCACTTATTATAACAATTTAATGTTAAAAGAATAAATGTCATTGCCAAATAATTACAGCGTACTTTAAAGCATAACAATACGGATTTTAGTAATTGGGGTCAATTTGACCCCACCCGCGCTTTTATGTATACCGAAACTGCCGCGGTTCTAGTGTTAAATATTATGTCCAGGTTGTCGTGACATACTTGAGGAGACTTGGTACATTTTATTTTTATTTATTGATGTGAAGGACATTTCAAACAGCAAACATAGAAATGGGCATCACAACACAAAAAAAAGTAGGCAGCTACTATTACAATACATAAGCAAACATACAAAGTGAACGATGAACAAAGCCTCTTACTTTTTATACTGGGCTGTGAAGGTCGCGTGACTTCTTCTAACAGAAGTCATGATTGGTCGGTCTAAAAAACTGGCGGGTGCCAGGTTCTGATGCAATCTTACTTTTTGATTACAATTAAAAATCCCAACCATGCGAGCAGACAAGTTAAAATAATTCAACGCGTTAATCCTGAAGAATCTGACCGAAGAATTAAAAGTTACTGAAAAGGATACTAGAGAAAATTTATATATATATATATATATATATATATATATATATATATATATATATATATATATACGTTAGATACATTTGTTATTATTATGTAATTATTTGGAAAACATGTTGTGCATTTTCTTAGTACCAAAGTTACTTATTAATCAAAAAATACGAATGCGTGAGGATTGATAAAAATACAATTTTATCGTTTGTAGTGAAACTATAAATAATTTGAAGGATGGTAAAAAATTACATATATTAAATGCATAATCAGAAATTTTAAAACAATTATACATAAAAAAAATAAAGTTATATAAGCTAAAGTTACAACACAAAACCATGTTGTGCGGCAAATAATGAAAGTTCTAATCTTAGAAAAACAATGTGTTTCTTACTGGTTCTCATAATTACTATAAGTTATGGATATTGATTTTTACATTAAGAATACCTTGTCTCCAGCGCTAAAAAGGGGAAAAAATATTATTTGCATTTCACATCCATCAATTTTCCTTATATTGAAAAGATGAAAAGTATGCAATATCACAAGTATTTGAAATAGGCATGGAAAAATAGGCTTTCAAAAGAATGCGTAGACATGGGCACTTGGAAGAAAATGTATTCCCGAAAATGCAACATGAGAGACCTGTCATCATCTTAAAACTTGGAATCGTGCCGAAGTATTGAGAAATAAGAGATTTTACTTTCAGAGACACAGAAATGAGAAAATTTAACATCTGAAAAAAGTAATATAATAAAATAAAGAAATAGACAAATGACTTTTCTCGAATTTTTGTGAGTTTTCACGTGAAAAAGAAATAAATTGAAATATTGTTTCTCTTATAGAAACTTTAAAATATTCAGTGTATACTCGAAAATTATTTTAAATAAGAACTCCTTCGAGGTCGCTGAAATTGCACTTGTCTTTTTATGTATTGCAATTCAGATAGTTGGAATGGGCAATATATGGGGAATGACTATTTTATTAACGTTGCAATTTATAGTGATACGAGGGCTATTGGAGACGGGCTTCACAATTTTTACATCGGTCAAGTGACGAGAACGACACCTAAACTGGCACCTCACTCTCCAAACTACCACACCAAAGTAAGGCGTAGAGAATCTCGAAATGTGTAAGCACAAATATACTTGATTATTCTATCATTCTAAAAAATATGAACAACTTTTTGATAAATTTAAATTCCTATAAATGTGCAAATTAGCTCTTAAATTCAAAATAGACTTTTACGATGCCTAGAAGTAATTTATTTGAGCTTTATGTCCCACTTTAAAGGTACCTGAACACGTTTAAAATGATCAAATTCGGTCAAAACAGATATATTTGTTTTTATTTTATTGAATAGAGGGATCTTTTGGTTTACAAAACATACTTTGTTTTTGTTTCACATAACAAGAAATAAATGCACATTTACACTGATAAAAACAACTATAAATGTATCAGTGCAGCACAAAAGTATTTTATAACTGATTTAACAATACTAAGTTAAGAACCAGTTTAATTATTACCATTGCCACCATGGGCTTGTCATACATAAAATTATATACAAAAATCAACACTTATCTTGATAATTTGTAAGGTTTACAATTAATCCCTTAGCCGCTGAATTAAAGATGCGTGATTCGGTCCCCAATGCCATCGTTTTCTAAGTCGGCGTGTGTACGTGATGGATTGAGGGAAGGAAGAAAAGGAATAAATATAAGCAAATCCTCTGAAATAACAAAATTCTTCACACACACAGTCTCTCTCTCTCAAGGGGTCTTTCTATTACAATCAGTGGTGCACACAAGGGGGGTTCGGACCCCCCCAAAACCCTTGATATTTTTTTCCGATTGATTATAATTCTAAGTATATAGTACGTAAAATTCAATTATTTACTTGTTATTAATGATTAATTTTATTAATTAATGCTAATTATTTATTCAAAAATTAATTTTTTGCTGTGTTTTTTCCCGAAAATCGACAAAATCAAAAGGAGCCTGATACAAGAATGGTGAACTTTTGACCCCGGACCCCTTGAAAAATTCCTGTGTGTGCTACTGATAACATTCCATAACCTTTGGAATAATTTTATGAATAGCAGTGTACAGAAAAGATCATACTTTGGAAAGACGTATATATACGTCAGGGGGAATTAATGCTTTGGCTGAGCAAAACGTTTATGTACGTCGGTAGCCCTTAAGAGATTAAACTCGTATTGTAGCTTATAGTGTTATTGAATTCAATACATTGCTATTTTATGGAGGGTGCGTGATGAAAATCCTGATTGAATATTGGGTCGTAATATAAGTTTGAGAAGCACTGAATTATGGTAATTAAAACGATTTTTATCAGAAAATTTGAATTCACATACTATATCTAATCTTTTAAGTACACAGATTATGCTGGCATTAAAGATTTATAAAAGCAATTTTTTAATTATTTTGCTTTTTCAATCATTTTAATTTTGGCTTTTTCTCTCTCTCTCTCATTCTCTTTTAGAGACTACATAATCATCCTAAAAACCATTTTACGAAATGAAATTATTAGCAAAATTTTAATTATTATGTCTCATCGTCATTTATGCTAATCCATAAAAGTGTTCATCACAAAAATTAGCCATCCACTACAACTATGAGATTGCTTATTCAAAAAAATCTATATTCTAATTAGTGCTTTTAAGCATTAGAGAAAGCGGGCAGTTAAAAAACACAAAATTATTATACGTGATTTAAGATGAAGAATGTGTTCGAATATTTAATGGGAAAAAATATTTTGATAAAAATTCGTTTTTTTAGTGTTATTTTTTTAAAATACTTTCATTCTAGGTTCTAATACTTGACTGACTGCTCACAATGTCAGATTCTTCTAAGTAATTTGGTTTGTAGAAGATGAAGTGAAGAGTATGGGAATTCTATTTTCTAATTGTGTGATTAATGATACTTAAGTTCGTAGTGTTTGGAAAAAAAATCTGTGAAAGTTTTGAAATAAATACATGTGAAATCACAACATATTTAATAGTGAATATCGGTTTTTTCTATAAATTATAATCACCGCATCAATTTTGCTATATAACTTTCCATTTTAGTAAACGCTTAGATTATTTTATTCAATTATTATAGATTTTTTTATTCAATTTTCTACTATTAGTTTACCCTCACTCTATATTTATTTATTTAGTTCTAAATACATCTTGTTAAATTTTCAATCGTTAATAAAATACTTTTTAATCATCTACTCAAGTTTAAATACGTTTTTTTTTAAACTTGCATTGGATGACACGTGATGTCAACACAATTTTTTAAATATTAAGTAATTCGTTAAATATAATTAATTAGTTTTATATGGGTGAAAAAAATTAAATTTGTTCCGAGTGAAGGCAATAGAAGGCTACATTATACATTGATTATTGTAGGAAATTCGCTTTCTGTTTTCCCACATAATATTGTGATTCTGTCATGTATATATATATATATATATATATATATATATATATATATATATATATATATATATATATAGATAGATAGATAGATAGATAGATACATAGATAGATACATAGATATCATGTATTGGAGTAATTCTTAAAGATTGACAGGAGAAATGTAAAGTGCAGCCGTTTATCATATCATATTTTATTCAATGTACAGCAAGATAGTCTGTACTCCAAGCTATGACAGAGACAAATCCGATTTCAGAGTCATTTAACAGGGAGTGAGTCGTTCGTTCACGAGTTTTCAGTAAGTTCGCCGAAGTAGAAGTCAAAGTATTTACTTATGCAGAAGTGGGTTGAGTTGTCCTGGTAAGAAATTTACCCCAACTTACACATAAAGGGCTGAGGATTTTACACACACACACACACATATATATATATATATATATATATATATATATATATATATATATATATATATATATATATATACACATATATACATATATATATATATATATATATATATAATATATATTATATATATATATATATATATACATACATGCATACATATATATATTAATTGTAATTATTTAATAAAAAGTAACTAAACTAATTTTTTTTACCTAAATAGGAATTGACTTAAAAAAATTTTTATTACTGGGGTTTTTATATACAAATCAAATTAATTAACAAAACTTGAAAATTTCGATATTTCTCCTTACAATTAGAATGTTCAATCATTATTAAGTAAATAATTCGCTGTATATGTGCATTCATGGTGGCGACCCTCCACCACAGTAAATGCATTCGCACCAGATAGCTTTTTCCATCTCTTCAATCTGAGCCATGCACAAAAGGAAAGCAAAGAAAACTTCGACATTTTAAGAAGGAAATTTTTGATTATCCTCCTTACAGCCCTGACTTGGCGCAAAATGATTTTCCCTTGTTCTTGAAACTAAAGAAAAGTTTGGGTGAAAAATAAACCGAAATCTTTTGCAGTTAAGTGTAACATCGGAATTGAAAAAATTGATGTCATGTTAGAATAAGTTTTTCGATAGCTATGACGACTACATTAAAAAAAATGGTATTAAAACATTGTAAGTAAAAGTTTTATTAGAGCTTCGAACCATAATTTTCTCATCCCAGTTCAACTAAAAAATGTATCGGTTCAGTTTTGTTTTTCGTTCAGCCAAAAAGAACAGTTTTCGGCTCAGTTCCAAATGAACAATTTTATTTTAAGTATACTCTTATCTTTAATAATCTTTACTTCCAGTTCATTCAACTAAATTAAAACTGCCTTCTATAAGTAGTTTCATGTAAAACTGAAACAGAAAAGTACTAGAGAACATTAAAACAGGATATCAGAAGCGATATACATGTAATGATGATAATTATATGGTTGACGTTAAATTTGAAAATATATCGATAAGTTGATAACAGTAACGAAATGACTGAAAATACATAGAACCAAAAGAAACCGATTTTTTGGGGCTCATTTCCGGTTTTCATTCCGTCCAAAATAACGGATTTTTTCGGTTTTCGTTTCAGCTCCGGTTAGAAGCCCTTATGCTGATATGTTTCGTTTTTATTTAGCCATGCAAAAACCTTCTTTACTTCCTAGACGACTATTGGAATTAATGAGTAGAATGAATTAGTAATTTTTAATTCTATTGGGAAAACTATAGTCCTTCAGTAGGTTCCTGCTCACTGTGGAGCTCCAGGTAGCGAGAAAGCTGACTTCTGGCTAAAAAGGGTGTTCTTGTCATGCAGAAAGTTTCTCGTCTTATGTCCTTCTACTCCATTAAAAATCTTATTGAAAGATCTATCACAGTCCGTGCCGAGGAAGATCTCTACAACCGTGTTTTCCACAAGTCTAAGAGGAATGCTATCCTGAATTTGTGTAATGGCGCAAGGCGTAGAGCGGTCGCCGAATTCCACTTAGCCACCGGACATGATTGCCTGCAAAATCATCTGTATAGAGTCAAAGTTGTTCCTGCCCCGATATACACTCTGTGCAGCTCTGGAAAGATTATGGACTCCGCACATTTTCTACACTGTCCTGCTCTGCACAAGACGTTTCTCAACGAGCGTTATTGGGAGACTAGAGACTAGATGAACTCTGTTTTATTTTTTTATTTTTATTTTTTATTTTTTTTATTATTGGTTTTATTTTTATTCTTTTTTTATTTATTTTTTTCTTTATACTTTTTTGTAACTGTTCATTATCTGACTTAGAAATAAAAAAAATAGAGAGAGATTCGCATTCAGTTTAACAGAAAGGATGGTATATTCACACGTTAATTTCTTAATAAGATCATATAAAAAGAAAACAATTTTGTGACGGATCTATACGCGATCCTTCAACTAATCCTCTTGGGAAATCTTTGGGCTATCAATTCGTATTAACCACAACCATCCCTTCGGAAGAAGAAAAGCGTGATATTCAAATTAACTTACTATAGATAGTCATAGTTTTCTAGCTAGAAAGGAGAATAGGAAAGGAGATAAACCCGAATTAGGTGAGATTGTTACTGACAGGTATCATGTTATAATTATTGTGATTAAAGACTTATTAGGAGGAAGCTTTAAAGTGACGATTGTTCACTGAGATTAAATTAATATTAGATTAAATCAGATGATAGATTAGATCCTATATAAAGTAAGAATCGAGTTAGATAGTTTCCTAATCTTTCCTGTATTACAGTCGTTGTTCCACTTTCGCGGTTAGCACCGAAACATTTTCTTACTGTTATTACTTGAATTTGTGTTGTTTTATTGTGATGAATAAATAGATTGAATGGATCATGGCGCGTGTTTCTTCCCACCTCCCACGTATTTAGGTGCCCAAGAGAGAAGTGATAACCTCTCACAATTTTATTCCTAAAAATCCACTTCGCATCAATTACTTTCTTCTAAATTTTAGATGAATCATTATCGTGATATTGTAAAACCTTTCATTTCAAATTAGATTTATAAAACAAGATTGATTCAAATCACTTAATCGTATTAAATAAGAAAATTAATAAATGTGTGGGGAAAAATGCATGATAATAATATGTAAAAAAGGAGATTTCTTAGCATTTCATGATATAAATAAATGGTAATAATATGTAAAATGATTTCTAATCTTCGATAAAATAGAAAAGAAAACTGCATTGAAGAATGTGTGTGTGGTTAGACAATTATTCCTGAAATCATGAATTCCTTCGGCTCCCAAACATAAAATGTGATCTCAATATTGAGTTCAATCTAAAATATGAGAACAAAGTTTGTTTGCTTTTCTGGGTTAGAATACTAACGAAGGTCAAAAAAGAAGCTCGATAGCATTACCGTTTTATAAAATAGTCACGAATTGTTAAGGGACAAACAAAACATTCTCATACTCAATTTTACTTTCCCATTTTTTGGAGCATTGCCAAAAATATTCTTTATAAAAATAAAAATAAAAGTATAGCAGGGTTTTAAAAATATTTATTGTCTTTTTCTATTTTGGAACAGTAAATACTCATGAGGAAATTCAGAAGATTCATGTTCGAAAATACAGCAACAAAATTTTGACTGGGCTTTTGTAGAAGTTTTTGACTAGCTACTTTTCAAGTAAAAAAAATCTCTTGCTGGAGATTTTTTAACATTCTTAACGAATAAGTTTTTAAAAAGATAGATTTTTTTTTCTATTTCGGTCGAATAATCCAATGAAAGCCTTGAAAAATATTTATTTTCTTTTGACTCGTACTTTTTCCTGAAAAGTTTGAAAGAAAATCAAAGAAGCTATTTTTCAATACCCGGACTGCCGATTGAGGAAGTCAGGATTTTTTTAACGATGCCCTCATTAAGTTAAAAATAGAATTTGGAAGAAATGTTATACCTAGGACTTGAATAACCCTTCTAATTACTTGTAATGTAATTTTGTCTCAAACTTTGCTTGGGGCTTAAGTAATGGTTAAAGAAAATATTTATTTTCTTTTTCTGAATGAAATTATTTTTCAACGGATTGCAAAATATAATTCTTGATCATTTATTTTAAATTAGCTGATCAATTCATCGCACACTTAATCTAATTTAAATCGTTTGGTTTTTATTTAAATCTGTGCTGTTTTCAACAACATTTAAAAATATTTTTTGAAAAGTTATTCTTTTCGATATTTTATCTTATTATTTCAAAGAAACATCACAAAAGAGCATTATTATTTATTAATTAAGACAGGAAAAAGTCATCTTAACTTTTATATCAATATTTACTATTTTTTAATTGGTTCATGAAATTAATTCTTATTTCAGCTTGTTTCTGAGATTAAGCATATTAATTCTAGCTTGTTTTTCGAATTAAGGGTTTCAATTTACTCCTATTATAATAATTATAAGTTAATCGAATATTTTTCTTTCTTTATTAGAAAACTATTCTAAGTAAGGCTTAAAATCGTAAGTGAATATTAACGTCGCTCTGTGTTCAGTTACACGAGGGCTTTGTCGATGGACCGTAATCTTTAACCATGGTCAAGTGATGTGGACGACACCTGAGCTGGCACCCCCGCCCCACCTCTCCCTTACTACAACACGACACCAACGGGAGGACGTTTGAGCTCTCGACAGATTTGACGTGCATCGCTCCCCTACATGGCTTAAAATCATAAGACCTGATAGTTTATGCTAAATACACTCTACAACAAAAAAATGATGTACTAAGAAGGAGTTGCCTGGTTGTAATAAAATTTCGTATGCAAAGACATTTGTACCAAACATGCAAATGATTAAAATTTGGTGTCCAATGAATGAATAGCGGAAACTACAGTGCGTTGGGGGACTGCGCACTAAGCAGGTGTCTGTAAGAAGCGATTCTCAATCTGATGGTCAAAATTTCTGTTTCATTGCGATTTAGGATACCTTTCAACGACTGAAAAAATGCCTCGCGGCAGGATTCGAGCTTATTAGGAGAAACTATCAGAGTTTGAAAGAGGTTATATGATTGGATTGAAGAGGCATGTTGGACAAATCGGAGAATTGCTCATCATATGGGTCGAAGCGATGCGTCCATTAGAAGATGCTGGTAAGAATTGGTTGAAAATGGCTGCTTTCAGCACCATGATGGTAGCGGTTGACCTACGGCCGCAGCAGATCGGGAGGAGAAAAGAGGAGAATCCGGGAGATTTTGATTGTCAGATCAGCTGTCACAGTGCATGATTCATCGTTATGAAACATCAGGCGTGCGACCCACACACGAGTGTCCACCATGACCATTCACAGACGGTTGATAGAACGAAATTTACGCCCCCTGCTACTCCCAGTAGCCTGCACACTGTCGAACCATATTACAGTGCGTTTTTGGCTCTATCAGATTGAAATCATGTTGACTAGGAACATAGTGTTTGAGATGAACACCACTTTCAACTATGTCCTGACGATCATCGAAGACTTGCCGATCCTGCTTTCACTATTGCACGCGACAAAGGCCGTTAATCAGGAGTTATGGTCTGAGGTGCCATTTGGTTTGACAGCCAGACCCCTATGGTCGTCATTCAAGGCTCACTTACAGCACAGCGGTACGTTGATGACATTCTGAGAACAGTTTTGCTGTCGTTCCTTCTGCAGTATCTTGGCCTTATATTGCAGCAAGATAATGTAGACCACGTACGTCACACACGTTGCTATAAACTGTATTACAGCTTGTTAAACATTTCCTTGGCCAGATAGACCACCCAAATCTCTCTCAATCGAGCATGTCTGGGATATGATGGGAAGGCGACTAAATATACCAGGGAATGTTGATGACACGGCGCGACAATTGGGGGGAAAATTCGTTAAGAAATACCACAGGGGAGACCATCAGGATGTTTTATCACTCTGTGCCCGTCATGTGGCAGCACTTTTATAGGCTAGAGGTGGATCAACACCATATAAAACTCATTACTCAAAACTATTTAACTCTGAAATAAATCATTCAACTTTTCTGAAATTTATTCATTTTCTATTTTGCACATAATCTTTCTACCCACCAATTTTCCCTCTATCGGACAACTCGTTCTTGGTACATCGTTTTTTTTTGTAGCTGTTGTTGTTATAGAGTGTATATAATGTAAATCTCCTATGATGGCTTTGCTTTTCTTCTTTTCGAAATAAAATCTCATTTATACTTCTTTTTATAATGTTATTTATAAAAGCTATTCAATTTTTAATGAATAAATATCACAATTTAAACTACATTATTTAATGCTCTTAACTACAAATAAATATTTTTATTTAAAAATTTACTGATATTTTAACGATAACTGCAAATTACCTTCATGATATATTTTTAATTTAAAAAGTCTGATTTTTACTCACAAAATATTAATAACATGACTGTAATATTATTTAATGGAAAAATTTCTATTTCAGTTGTTCTTATGAATTATTCTATTAGTTGATATTATTTTTAAATAAAGTCTTTGTAAGCTTATTTTTAGCTACATAAAATTCTTTTTAACTAGAATATTCATTTTAATATTAGAAAACGCGAAAGTAACGTAGAAGGAAAAGCTACTAAGTTTGTAGGGAAGAAAAGAGCATGAAAAAAAAATTCTGAAAACAAAATATTAAATGTGTAATCATCAATTAAAAAGTTTAAGTATTGGCAATGTTTGTTGCTTTTGTCCTGTGTGCTTAGAAGCAAATTATTTTAACAATGACTCTTATGAAAAGAAATAACAGTTATGATCCAATTATTAATTATAGTAACAGACTCTGTGTTCAGAGTTAAATCATATTATAATTACATAAACTGTAGTACGAAATAAATTTTGTTTCGAAGGTTAAACTAGATTTTCTTAAACATTGTAAATTATAATGAAACATGGAAATATTATATGAACTATTTATATGTTTTATAACTATATACAAAATTAAATATTATGTTGTATAACTAGATATTATTTTAAATTTATTTTTACATTATTAAAAAAATTAGGTCACCTCACTGTTAATATTTACAAAGAAACATTATTGTGATTGTTATAATTTTAAATATTTTATTATGAAAAAGGAAATATTATATATATATAGTCACATTACAAAAAATATAATTACTGAATACGGCTATTTCCGTAAAAACTATTTGATTGATGCCCTTTCTCACAAAATGTATTGCAAAAGGAAAAAATTATTTTGTTAATATTGTTTTTGTAAAATCTCTATATCGAATTCATTTACATATCATGAAATGAGAAAAAACTTCAAAGAACTTTTGTGACAACTCGCACAAGTAGATTCTTGTTAATGCCTACAAATGGAAAAATTGAAGTAGTTGAAGAAGTGCACTTAATTATGACAATGTGGCAACGATAATGTTCGTACCGATTGTTTTTATTCAATCCCGATTGCTGTATGTAACGTTATCGTCTGATTTATATTGTGTTCTAAAGTTGTATATATATATATATATATATATATATATATATATATATATATATATATATATATATATATATATATATATATAACTTTTTATACTTTTCAAAGTTTTTCATAAAGTGAATAATATATTATTATATTTTTATAATGACCAGCAGACCCTAAAAGAAAAACAAACCTTCAAGATAGCATTTCATGATAAATATAATGAATTAGAGACAATTTTTCACATAGATCACATTTAAATTCCAAATAGCAATTAATATTGCGTGCTCAAAAATTAATCTTTTAAACCATACATCAAACACTTTCAGACTACGATCTTCAACAAGGGAATCTTCGAAAGTAAATTTTCAAAAATTTGTTATTAGTGATAATTAATTAATTAATAATAATAATTTTTCTTTTAACGATATCATTAAATCTCTACGTATTTCCCCCAATCCTCATATCCTAAAAAAATCTCATCAAATCTGATGATAAATTTTTAAAATTTTGCACAGTCTAATCATTGTAATTAAATTGATTCAACAATACTTTTTAAACCTTTTTAATATTTAGAAAAAAATTTTAATATAAAATTGTTTTTATTTATTACATTACCGTGCTTTTAAATTTTAAAAAATTGCGTTAAAATGCAATCACATGTAATTCCTTTGGTTTTGATGATAACATTAGTTAAGAGATTTGATATAAATAATTCGTTCTAAAAGAAAACTTAATCAAACAAAAATATCATTAAGTTTAGGGTATTGTTAAGAAATAGCAAATGGAAAAGAAATACGCAGACAATTAGATTAATTATCTGGAAGAAAATCTTTCTTTTGAGATGATGAGTGTGAAATGGGCAAATATTTCGGTTTTATTTGGGGTTATAGTTAATCTATCGGTATTACTTAATAGCCAAATGGTAATCAAGAATGAAATGAACATCATTAGTAAAAAATAGTAATTTGGTTTTCAGACTCAAGTTTATTCAGCATAATGTTTTGTTAATGATACAAAGAAAGAGAAAAGAACAAATTTTCCGCTATGGATTGGACACTTTTTCCATAGTTTATGAGTTGTTAATATACATCGTAGTTTATCAAAAGAAACAGTATAAAACTAAAACTGTTATTATATTTTCATAATTATTATATTTTTAAAAATAATAATTATGAATATGTACTTATTTTTAGATAAATATAAATAAAAATGATTTTGTATGTGTGGAAGTTCAGGAGAAAGGGTGCTAGCTATAATGTCGTCCCTAAATCACTTTACCATGGTTAGAAGATACATCGCCAAAAATCCTCCAGGTTTGCTTATTGTGTGACGTAAATATAAACACTCACTAATCTAATTTTTGATGAATGAATACTTTATTTATTAACAATTTAAAACTTTAACAAAATATATAAAATAACTATTGTTACGAATTTTCCGTCAAATAATTGTAAATAATTTGTTTGGATGTGTATAATGTCATTATCTTACTCTAAATTAGATTTAATTTACTTTAAAATTGTAATATTCACAGGCAATCGCCGTCCCTTACGTTATAATGGTGATTCAATAGGAACTTGGTGAAATCTTGGCGATAGAGCCAAGTTGGTGTCATTACAGCGACCAAGTTGGCGACTTGATTCCACCATTTTGGTGGCTTTTTGTGATCATTTTGGCGACCATTTTGGCGAGTTAAGAAGCCCTCTGGATTCTTCTAGAATTTAGTAGAATCCAATAATTTCAAGATCTATGACTCAAGCGGGTCTTTTCTCCGAATTGACTTATCAGGGAGGATATAAATAGAGATGGTCCCCGAGAAAGTCAGTCCCCGTCTGGTTTTGACCTAGTGATCAGTTAGTATTTATTGCTTTGACTGTTGAAGCGGTTAAGTGGTACTTCGGCTGTTGAACGAGTGATTGATTATGAAAAATCTTTTTATATACATTAATATTTTAGACACCGGCCAATTGTATCTGCGTGCTGTTGAAAGTTGTGAAGACCCTCTTGAGATTTATTTTGTGAATATTGCTGCTGAATCCTGTATTTAAAGGGTTGGATTTTCTACAATTTCTCATCGCTCTTAAAGAACTGTCTTGTTCTTTGCGATTGATCTGCATAAAATTCTCGAACCCCGGATCTACGTAACAATATATATGAGAAGTGTGTGAACTGATAGTAGAAATTGAATAAATATGTAGCATCCCCTTTTAATTATATTTCTCTTCTTTTCTTTAGTAATTGACAAAAAATTAAGTAGGAAATCTGATTATTTTTAGTCCCAAAATCAATTTTACATTTTATAATTTCCAATAATAGGTAAATGGCTTTATACCCAAGGAGATATCAGTCTATAATAGGATTTACAAATCGCTTAGTAAGGAAACAAACTGAATTTATACTTTATTATACAAAGAATTTCTGAAACTATCTTGATTTAATAATGTTTCAACAAAATTCGTCTCAAATTCAATATTTACAGCTTAAAGCATAAAGATTAACTCTCTCGCGGGATTTTTTACTCTCATTCTTAAGTTATAACAGATCTGATAAAAATATTGAAAAACAAATCATACATAAATGGCTAACACGTTCTACGAAAATTGCTAAGAAACATTTTTATTAATAAAATAGCTCTTTTGGAAAGAAAAACAAACTCAAGAAAAGAGTTTTCTGGAAATAGGTTTTAATATTCAAGCGGATAAACTTGGAGAAATTTAATATAATGAAGCAAGATTCAAAAAATCTTGTTATTCTTTATTAAGTAGACGCGTTAATATTTTTCTGGGAACATAATTTGCTTAATGATAATATTTTCAGACAGTGTCGTTTTTAGTTTTACCACGTTACTTTTACACTTCTTTCTTACTTTTGTATGTTTTCTCTAAACTTTTTCCTCTAGCATTTATACTCAACTCTAAATTTAGTTGTAATTTAATTAATAAATATTTCTTTAAATAAGAATAAAGTGTATTTGAATATTTTTATTATTAATTACCTATTAAAGAACATATTATTAATCTTTCATATATTTTATTCATGTGGATTTTATTCAATATTATGATACTAAAATTAAGCTTCTGCATCTCGGAAAGCCGCTAGTTGCAATTAGTTCTGATTTAGTTATGAATAGTAAATGTAAAAATATTTTTAAAACTTAATTTTTTATTGTTGAAAATGAAAAAAAAAAAAATTGTTTTTATACCTTTCATATTAAATAAGCATTACTAAGTGAAGCATTCAAAGTAAATTAAAGCTGTTAACTTATAGAGTATATAATATAAACTCCAGCGAAAAAGTTTGAAGCCGGAACTAAATAAAAATTATTCACGGGCTATCTCACTAATAAAATATTTGTGAAAAATATAAATGACACACGAAAAACGCAGATTACAACTGGCGGATGTGCATCTGGTTTTTATTAAGACCCATGTCACATAATTTGAAATATTTTGAAGCAATATGGTCTATGGTCTCTAAACTCACGAAAATTTCATTCGTGTTGGAGGTAAAAGAGCTTTCCCTTTTTGTTAGTGGCTGCGGCAGAAAAAAGTCAACATGATCACGATCTCTTGGCTGTGGTTGTTTCTATTGTGACGTTTTCCCGTCATAGCTGTAAAGTCTACTTTTGGGGGATAGGATAATTACGTTTCCTATGCACACGTGTACTCTTAAAATATTGCGAGGTCTTGTCTTTTGGTCATCGCCTGGGACACCTTTGACCCCATGCTGAAACTCCTTCTCCACCCGGCCCGGATGTAACGAGAATTTCAGAGGCCGACAGTTAACATCCAGAGACCTAGAAGGGTGAGAGAAGTCTGTTAGCAGACATGGAACAAGACTGGTGTAATTTCTTCCCTCAAAACATCAAATTTGAACTCTAATGAACTAATCAATATTTTTAAGAACTTCAATGCATATACTGTAAATAAACCAAATATTTAATTAATAAATATCACACTACCATTATTTTTCTCAAAACGTCACTTTATGATTCATAGATTCTATTTCTGGTAACGCTGAGTGAGTAAGTGTTTCTTGACATCGACCTATAAAGCAACACGAAGGTTATTGATGATGGACCTCATAATTCTGCATTTCGGTCAAATGATGTGGACGACACCTGAGCTGGCACCCCCTCTCAGGCTATCATACAACGCCCGACGAGAAGACTTTTAGCTTCAAAAGATTTAGCGTGCTTCAGCTCTTCACGGCAGGTCTTCAGGGGCACTAAAGTTCAAACTCACGCATTCACGCAGGCCATGAGTTCGTGACCATAACCACTAGGCTACTGCGGGCCACCGTGGTAACGCTGCTAATGATGCGCTGTTTAGAAATGCTGATGTATATAAACTCTGCCAGCTCAAATTCCTCACGATGGCGTGGTAGGGAATTTTGGAGAATAGGGTGACGAGTAGATGTCGCGTACACAGACCGGAAATAGTCACTAATAGTCGCGTAGGGTTTTTCAATTTCGATCTTAAAAACAATCAACAAACTCTCTTTTGGTTTACTAGGAGATATTTTTATATTTTTAAAGGAACGCTTATATATATATATATATATATATATATATATATATATATATATATATATATATATATATATATATATATATATATATATATATATATATATTATAGCATCTCTCAACAACCAACATATATATTCTTGCTAATATATCTTTATTTTTATAATATATATATATATTTGAAATTCTCCATTACTCAATATTGTTTCTCTAAAAAGCAATATTGCGATGTTTTCTTTCATTTTTTCAAGTCCTTTAATTGGTTTAAGGTATCCGACTACGTTCAGACCCGTGATTTTTAAAGCGCGCATAAATGGATAATTTTATGATATTTAGTGTCACTTACATTAGAATATATGCATAAAATTGTTTTAAGGACATTTGACAAAAAAATTTATTTAGTATAATATTGGCAAAAAATTAACTTAGAATAATTTTTTTTTTTCCAAATATTCTCCTTTGTTAAAAATGGTTCTATTATAATAATATCTTGCCTGTATATAGCTCAGACCTCTCTACAGTGGCTGAACTAGAATTTTAGAAAAATTCACATTATTTTTCAGAGTTACCACCATTGAAATAATTATTGGCGTTTTTTTCTTAAAATTGCTCCCCTCTGTTGTCGTAAAATATGAATAAACCCATTTCTAAGTTATATATTTCAAAAGAATTTCTAGTTGAGCCTCTGTAGAGAGGTCTGAGCTATATACAGGCAAAATATTATTATAAAAACATTTTTTCAAAAGGAGAACATTTGGAAAAAATATTAAAATATCTAAGTTAATGTTTGCCAAAATATTTATATTTAAATAAAAAAAATTTTAAATGTCCTTAAAACAATTTTATGCATATATTCTAATCTGGTGACACTAAATATCATGAAAATTATCCATTTATGCGCTTTTGAAAAATCGGCTCGAACGCGCACGCGTAGACGGATACCTTAAAAGTACTATTAATCGTGGATTTTTTTAATATTAAGAGATTTTTACGATACCACAAGGAGCACAATGTCATTTTAAAATACAAATGCAAAAAAAAAAAGAATATGTACGGAAATATAAAATTTTCTTACAGCATTTTTCATATTGCTTGAAGAATCGAGTTAAAAGATTGATTGTTCCTTATATAGGTATCCGAATTCCTTTTTTTTTTATGGAATCAAATTAATTCTACACAGGTGCTTCGCTCTAATATCTCCCTCAACCAGGGGTACTGCAAATACTTGACATTTTTAGAAACTGGGTGTCAATTATTCTTTCAAACACTATGTTTCATGTATTGCTACTAGCGAATGCAAATTTGAGTACTCATTACCAACATTTTTATGAGAATGTCATTGTAAGTATAGGGTGTTTTTCAGATAGAGAAGTTTAAGTTGGCATTACTTTCAAGATGGCGACCGATTTAACGCGCTGTCAAGTGATTTATTCTCAGTTTGGTTTTGGCAATTCATCAAAACGATCATCAAGCAAGGCGTAGATTCGTCGAATGGGCCCCCAAAACAAGATTTGCCGTTGTTCCCGATTTTCCCACGCGATTTTTGTTTAGCGATGAGGCGCACTTCTGGTTGAATGGCTACGTCGCTCAAACAAAACTGCCGCATTTGGAATGAAGCTAATCCACAAGTGTATGTCGAAACACCGTTACATCCAGAAAAACTGACTGTTTGGTGCGCTTTATGGGCTGGTGGAATCCTTCTTCAAAAACGATGAAGGCCACAACGTTACAGTCCAATGGTGATCGGTATAGAGCCATGATTACTAACTTTTTCATTCCTGAATGGAATAATCATGATGTCCCAGGAGCTGTGTTCCAACAAGACGGCGCAAAATGACACAGCTCGTGCCTGACAATCGATTTATTGAAAGACACGTTTGTGACCGTCTAATTTCACGTTTTGAACCTGTGGTGTCCTCCATTATCTTGTGATTTAACACAACTAGACTATTTTCTGTGGGGCTATGTAAAGTCATTGGTCTATGCGTATAAGCCACAAACGCTTGACCATTTGAGAACAACATTCGCCGTGTTATTGCCGATATACGGCCACAAATGTTGGAAAAGTCATCAAAAATTGGACGTCCAGATTGGACTACATCCGAGCCAGCCGTGGCAGTCATATGCCAGAAATCATGGCCCCCCCAAAATATAATGCCACAAGATTATCTTTCGAATAAAAAAATTCATGTCAATTGAAAATAATACATCGTTGTTTTTATTGCAATTTAAAGTTCTATACCCTCTAAAAAAACACCCTTTTAAAAAAGTATATTTTTGTGTGCTTTTTTCCTGTCTTAAAATCTCTTGAATCTATGCTTTCCTATATAGAATCATAACATAATTGCGAATATAATCATGTAATATAAATATATTCTTAATTATAAATAACAATAATTATAATCGTAAAAACTCGATTAATGAGTATGAAAAGATACACAATTTTGCATTTTTTGCGTTTCTTTTGGTAAAACAAATTAAAGAATAATTACAATTGCTTTCAATTTTAAAGTGATTATAATTATATTTTAATCTACGATTTATTATATAAACAAAACTTACAATGTTTTCAGTAATGCACCATTCTTATCTATTCACGATTTTTTCAAAAACAAACCGCTAGGCTTTTTTAAAAAAGTGAAAAAGTAATTCATTAAAATTTTTGATGACGGTATAAACGTGTAACTTTACAAAGCTGTCTTAAATTAATTTAATAACAGAATATTCACTCGTACCAGCAGGACATTATGAATTTTCAATTCCTACTATTATAGTTCACACTCACCCTGTACGAGTCATGTACAATATGCTATCTTGTTTAAATTTTCAATCGCGTAAATAAAATACTTTTTATTCATTTACTCAGATCAAATACATTTTTAAACTTAAGTCGATGACACTTACTTTTGATGTTAAACACAGTTTATTTCAAATATTAATTCATTAATTAATTTTAATTAATTAATTATAGGTATAGAGAGAGATATTTCAGTCGATATTATTCCTCTAGACGGCAGCATCATTGGATAAAAACGGCGTTTGTTAAATTTGTGATGGAGATTCACCTTAACCTAAATAATCATACGCTAATTAGATGTCAGCATACCTTTTACACTGGTTTTAAGATACATTCTTACCTATTATATTCAACTTTTATCCAAAAATGTAATTTACAAATTTAATGTGGTTAAAAAGTTTTTAATGTTGGGATTTAAAAAGGTGCTTTGCCAATTAATATTATTGTGATTCTGTCATACGTATATACATAATAACATTAATTGTAAGTCTTTAATAAAAGTAACTTAAATATTTTTTTCTTTTTCTTGACCTAAGTAGCAATTGACTTTAAATTTTCTTTATATTACTTGTCAGCACTTTACTGAAAGTAAATAAAAAGTAAAAGTAACACATAAATCTATTTATTAAAAAACTTTGATATAAATACTTTGTTTTAAAACATAAAATATCTTTCTTCTCATGGTTCGGACAAATCAGCAAGGTGTGTAGACAGGCAGTGACACAAAAAGGGCATCGTGTGTGAACAACAAAGATCCTGAAAGCAAGCTCTAACAACCGTTACAACAGCTGCAATCGAAATGCCGGTGCTTTATTGTGTAAGCCTTCGGAAAACTACTGGGAAGTCACCCGAAAAGAAGAATTTTGCCCAAAGGAAAAAGCACTGCAACCGATTGTGAGAGAGAAGGGCGAAGACAAATGGTTTCTCTATACAATCGATGAAGAAAGAGCTCATTTTAGGATAGATCTTCTCATTGAAAGCTCCATTTCCTCTGTGTCTTGATATTAGATTTTATGAGGAAATATATACAGAATTTTGTATAAAAAGAAAAGTGTTGATTTATTGGCTTATTCGTGCAAAAATGATTGTTTTATGTTTGAAGCAACTTATGTTTCAATAAAAGAGTAGAAATTAGAATAAAATTGTATATTTTAAAAAGATAACAACACTACAAATTTATCAAAGAATTATCTCATTGTGCTCCTTTTTGTTTTGAATAAAAACTTCTTTATGTACACTCGGACCCTGATTAAACGAATTCATCAGGAACAATAATTTTGATCGTTAAATAGGGGCTATTCGTTGCATCGGGGTCCAAACAAAATACATTTTTTTCATTTATTTTTTGGAAATTCTACAATAAACTCAAACACAGTGGCGCAACAGTCCTTGAGGGGCCAGGGCCTACTGTGCCCTCTCACAGTTTTTCTGACCATTGGTAGCTGGGTGCATGACACAGATGAACACGAAATCCACGTTGGTCAGTCTGAAGCAAGACCCCCAGTGTTTAAGTCCCCAAGGAATCTTGGTACTCGTTTATCGACCCACTGGAGTGGGGATGAAAGGCTGAGTTGACCTTGTACAGCAGAAATAGAGCCCGGACCTGTGGTGTAGAAAGCGCGATATGCTTTACCAATCGACCACTGGGTTTATTCTGCAACAAGCAACTGCACAATATCCATTACTAGAAATTTTACACTTTTTTATTCAACTTTGGCCATCACTATTGGCGGATTATTCTGCTCAGCAAATTGGAAGTTTTAATATACTAACTGATAGATGTTTGATTCCCGAGCTCGAAAGAAAGTTCTTTTTTTTTTTTTTCGACTTTATGCACAGAGAAAATACTGCTGGCATTTACATCCTGCTGCATAAGTTACGTTTCCACAGTTTCCAAACAATGTAAGAATTTTTATTAGGGTTTTCATTCCCAATTTCTGCATCAGAACCGCTATCCATTGTCTCTGAAAAATCAACAGTTCTCTGAAACTCGGTTACACTGTAAGCAGTCTGTCATCAAATATAATAAAATCATTAAAATCTTAAAGCATTCCCTGCGTTGTGGAATGGGATGAGATAAGAAAGGAGTTTCCTCCCTATTCAAAACTCGCACGATATGTTACACTCATGACTCATGTGCACCCTGTTAAGTCAATAACTCTACCCTTGGCCATAAAATTGGTTACTTACAAGAATTTTTTTTTTTTTCCGGTTCCGGACAGAAAGGGGTACCATTTGAGAAAAAAAAAATCTAATTTTTTTAACAGAAAATAAAAAAAAACAAATTTTAGCTGTTGAAATAAACCATTTGATTCAGGGTTTATTATTCCTTAAAAGAGAGTTTTCGTCTTCATTTTATTTGCTTTAGGGAAAAAAATTCGCTAAAAAGGGGGTTAAATTAAATCGGGGTTCCGACTGCACATATTCTTTCTGCTTAACTTTTAAAAATTTGTTATCTTTTATGCCGAAATAAATTTGTAAATAAGAGGATTACAGGATTAAATAATGAAAGTAAAGATTTAAAACGTTACTTTTACACATGACTTGAGGTCAAAATCGTTTCCCCTTGTTTGTTTTGTTTTTAAAAGTTTTCGATTAACTGTATTTTCTTGGTTCACTTCAGATTGATTTGAATGATTGTAAAATTAATCATTTTCAAAGCTTCAAATTTTCTATTAATTACATAATTTTTTGTTCTAATTTGTGAAATATTCTTCCGAGCTGCACCTAAGTAAAAATTTCCTTTTCCGTAGCAAATGTATGTTCATTGTGAAATTATTGTATTTATAAGCATTGATTTCATAAGTAGAGGACATGAGTGTGTGTTCTTTAGTCTTGCTTTTAAGTACTTACATACAATCTAGATTTCTCAGGGAAGCAAGACATATTCTGTTATAACTAATTAATATCCTAAATAGTTTGTAATAAAGAGAAGGGAAGTCTGTAGGCTAAAAAACTTACTTCAGTTTATTCTGAAATCATACCTGTGCAACACTATAGTATTTTTGAAGTAATTTATCCGATGTATTGCCCCAGGCATTTGAAAAAATTGTACCTCTTTTGGAACTACAATCCTTTAAGTTCAATGGGTATGTCTGTCATTCCTTTTTTATGTTAAGTTCACGTTATATACGCCGGATTTTTACGATAAATTCTTAGACTATTCCTGTAGAAATTCCCTTTCAAAGTAATGAACATTTACAATGTCTTTTTTGTGAAAAGGAGATTCTATATTTTGAACTCGTAAAGCGTTCAGTCTTTGAAAGCTGCGTCAGAAAACAAAATCTTTGAGGCTTTGTAGACCTTCCCAATTTTACAAAATAAAGCATTGTTTATTAATTGATAACTCTATTGGTTAACATTTGTAAAAGATATCAAGCATGCCAAAATCGAAAATTGATCCAGCTTTGGTTATGGCCTAGTATAAAGTGTATTGGCACAACAGTACTTTATACAAAGTATCACTTAATTGAAGAAGTACTTTTATGGTAGAGATTCACAAATATCAAATTATAGATACACTCTAATTTAGCGTTTTATTGGTGAAAGGATATTTTTAGCTGGTATTTTATGTGGGTTTATACAAACTTTACAAACATAGTTCTTCCCTAAAAACCTAATTTATGGTACTTAGATATCTTCGATGGCACACAAGGTCAGGCCTTCAGATTAAACTTATAGTAAATTTAAATACGCGGTGTGAGTATTAAATAACCGGACTAGTCTTCAAAATTAGCTTCTTTATTATTAAAAACAATGTAAAAATGCCTTTAAATCCCTTACCAACATTCTCCTCTTACCTATCAATATAAAGCTTGCATACAGGTTTTCCACAGTTCGAATCGCGTGCACTGATCAGGCTACGGTGTCATCACCTTCTGTAAAGTGTACCGTTTTTACCGTTACCTCTCTACCGACTGAAAATGTGTTTCCACATCAATGCATTTTCGCTTAAAAAACAGGATGTAGTCGTATGGTGTGAGATCAGGAAGTACAGTGGAGACTCAAGCACAGTAATGCGTTTGTCCACCAAGAACTGTTTTATAGTGGGTGCAATGTGCACCAAGGCGTTGTCTTGGTACAAAATCCACGTGTTGTTGCTTAAGATATCTTACCTTTTTTCCCCTCATTCTTTCTCTAAACTTTCTCAGGTCTTCAATGTAGTACTGCTGTTTTTCCGTTTGGCCTCTACGTACTATTCAATCATGTTGATGCCATTAATATCGAACAAAAACAATGAGCATCATCTGTTATTGATGTCATAGATCGGCAAGAACGTTCATCCTTTTCAGCAACATCCCGATCTTCCGAAAATTATTTGTGCCATTCAAAAATTTTATTATGTGGCATGCATATCTCCAAACACTCCTTTAATATTTTAAAACGTTCAGTTGGAATTATTTTTTTAAACTTTACGAGGAATTTCAAATATATGGGCAGCTTGATCTTTTTACATTTATCATAATCACGGCACTTTGACACAACAACTTTTTTCGAAAAAAAAAAAAAAACAAGGATGAAAATCAAACTGAACTGGATAGAGAGATGCTGAACGTCCCACTGGCTCTGGAAGGATAAAGGTCAAATATACATATTCTATTCCCACTCCTTCACAGTAAGCCTAACAAATGCTAGGTATGCACAATCTGGGAATTTAATTGCCATGCCTTGCAGTTCTAGAATGCAAGAATGTCTTTTACAATGAATTAAAAAGCCAGAAAAGTCCGTTTAATTGATTAATTAATTTGCAAACATGAGAAATGTAAAAAGCCTTGACTTGTGACATAAACAGGATAATAATTCATTTAATATAAATAAGAACCAAAAGTGGAACTTGCAACTAAGAGTTCAAGTACAAATTAAACTATAAGTAATTCGCCTAAATCTAACCAATTCTTCTTAGCTTTACTAGGGCTTCCATTTTCACTGTAGGAGAAAATGCACAAATTATCTTTTCGGCTAACTACTTGTAGCTAAGCCACATTTGTTTTCTTAAGTTTATTTAGGCAATTATGTAAAGAACTGAAGTGAATTACATTTTCAAAATTTGTATGTAATAATATTCGTTGATGAAGTCTGGAAGATAAATCGAAATTGTTAACAGAAGAATTTAATTGAACTTTTTCTCTTAAAGAGAACATTTTACCAACCACTATTGAAGCCGATAATGCTTTTTTAAGCTTAGCATAAATTCTACTTTATGAGCTCTTACCTGCAACTCAGGTTTGTTTCCATTTTCTATTAAGTTAATATTATTCTGATTGCCATCTTAAAACTATAAAAAGAGTTTTGCCTTTGCTATATCTCTAAAGCTGAGATTTTATTAATTATTCAATGTTTTGCTTTCTCAAAATATTAATATATCATCCGAACAGCACAAAAGAAGAAATATTTACAAATTTAGAAAAAAAACTATTAATTTCGCTTTTTTTCATAAATACATAAAAGTTTTTCAAAGGAAGATGCACTAGACTAGAGAAGTAGATGTGATGAACTGAAAGAAAATCATAACGTTGAATCAACAGCAACACCATGGAAAGAGACCGTTTGGGGTGGTCTTGAAGTGTCTGTGTTGGGAAACATTATACTGAACGTATGAACGGCCCTCCATAATTTCGACAGCTACCCCCTTACTTAAGATCATTGCTGCGATGAACTTATCCTCCCACATCTGAGTCTATTTCGAAGTACTATAGGTCTAACTTTTTATTTTTGTGGAAGGCAATGCGCTTCCACACAGGACTCTTTTGTTGAAAAGTTTCTAAAAGTGAAGATTTCTGCAAAATGGATTGGCTAACGTGCTCCCTGATTTAAATCCCTCCGAGCATGTGTGTGTTTAAGTTATCAGCAATTTAGAATACTCAATTCAGTTTACTTCTTTGCATTTTTGCGTAAAAGTTTTTGAAATGAAGTTATACTGAAGAAGTAGAAAAAAATCCCAAAGTTGAATCAACCCAAATAAAAACGAAATGGCCAGGATTAATTCATTTTTAATCACCCATTATTTCGTTAGATTTTTAAAGAATGTTATGTTTAACTAGGCGTATTAAATAGCAATAAAACATTCTAGTAAAATAAAGGCACATTTCGCATTGTAAATAGTACAAATATATAATATATATATATTCTAAAAACATTCTTCGGTAAAAAAAAATTGAAAAAATTCCCCAAAAAAAAAAAAAATGTTGAGCCGACCAAAGTTATTTTAAAAGTGATAACAATCAAAGTATGCAGAAATAAAGTATTTCCGAATGCGTAAAGGCAAAATATATTTTAAACATTTATTTTAGGATTAATTAAAAATTAATTTATGAAGCTTGGTTTAGTGCATCTAATTATAATACTTGACTAGTCAATGGAATAAAAATAAATAATATGTTTAAGTATTAAGTTTTCAATTCTGTCAATAAATTTAATCCTGTATCGTTTTTTAAAGAATTTCAGAAGCATGCAATAAAGGTATTAATTTTTTTCTTATAGATAAAAAATTTTAATTTATAATAAAAATTCCTTTTCACGCAAACATAAATTCGTCTGATGACTAAATAAGATTAAAAAAAAAGATACAACCATAATCCACTAGAAACATTTTTCTTTCGAAAACCATTTTCTAGAAACATAAAAACAATACAGACATTTTAAGCATCAAAACCTTTCCCGAATTAACCACTTGGAATGATTTATATTTTTGCAGTCTATAAATTATCTGGCGAAAGAGATTAATATCTTGTCTTAATTCCAAACTTTTAATATTTTCTACAAGTTTATATCTGTTTCTTTCACCATGTGTGTGTAACATATGTCAGTCCTAATCTTGACTAATATTTTGTCTTACATAGGATTGGATGCGGCGAACCGATTTGACGTGCGTTTGTTCCTTAATCCCCCTATCTTGCCATACTCGATTTTTCTTTAGAAAACAAATAAAAGAGACAGTCTGCTAAAACTTGTACGATTTACTGCTCCCGAGTCAAAAGTTCGTGGTTGTTTATGACGGGGTGTAATTTCACAAGTACTTCAAAACATATGGCGATTGATTGAATATCGTCTGAATGTCTGCGAAGCATCCCCTTCCCCGTCAGAAAAGGGGCATGTGGAATTTATTAATGCTCTCTAGAACCTGTTAAAATAACTATTTTCTCTATATTTTTAGCAATGGAAATATTTGAGACGAAGTAATTCAAGTTTAAGAGACGTGTGAAGAAAATTTTGCAAGAAATCCATTTGAAAGTAAGGGAGATTTTATTTTATTGTGAATGAATTTAATCATACAAAACACGGTTTTTAAATCATATAGCAAAAACGGATTGTGTTTCCATACAGGCATTATTTTTAAAAAGTTCGAAACATATTTCAATAAAAAGAAAATTACTGTCATTCAATGTTCTTTATTAAGTTATTTAAATATTTGTAGGAAAAAATAGTTAATTTCTGAGAATAGTAGGAAAATAATTAATTTTGAGAATACAAATTAAAAAGTCTTGCAATAGAAAATACTAAGCTGTTAAACATTACTAATGCAAACTTCAAATTTATTAAAATTCTAAAAAATTATTCCTGCCACACACACAAAGTTTTTTTCCGTTTCAATATTACTATTTTTATATTTACCACTTTTGCCCATTTATAATTTTATCGCCCAGAACATACAAATGTCTTATACTATAGTTTCTTTTTCCTCTAAACAAAGACATAATAATTATTTACGAAAAGAAAGGTAAACTATTATTTATTAACTGCTCTAACAAAAAATATTTACACTTGCATTTATGCTATTTTTCAGAACTTCCAATTAAAGATTA
>BMAU01006759.1:0-41027 GCA_019973935.1 Trichonephila clavipes
ATTCTTTTACTTAAAAATACAAGCAAATTTTAATCAGTATCATTAGGATTTTACATCTAAGCAAAAATTGTATATTTACTCGATTAAGCCTTCTAAATCATAAATAGATCCATACCTTATAATCATAATAATTTGTATCGTATGTTGGAATACTTTTAAATAAGTTTTACTTTTTGTGTTAATCCCCATAATGAAGTGAAGACAGCATTCAATTTAAATTTTGCACACAAAGAAACTTTGAATTAGTCAACATATCACCCGCATTTCTGTTAAATAATTCATGAAATAGGAGTGAGGAATTTTTTCAAAGACTATATTTGATGGTTTTGAATTAACGTTCCTCTGCTTCTAATGTCATTTTTTCTGGATCAAATCTGAGGTAACCTTCACCTAATATAACTCTTATATTTACCTACCAGTTTAAATTAAACTAGGCACATATTTTCTAACAGAAAAGTATTCTAATATATATGTGACATACAACACATACAAATAATAACACATACAAATCAGCTTATTACAATATATCTTCAAAATTCAGAAACTTTCCATGAATATCTAATTTTCAGTTTAACATATTTAACGAAAACTGTACTAAGTATTGCAATGTAGGAGAGGAAATGAAGAACGTGTCTTATATATATGGTAAAAAAAACGGATTAACTCAGAAAAAGATAGGCAACACAATAAAATATATACTTGATGTTGCTTCTCTGGAGCAGGGGTGTCCAACACGCTGCCCGTGGGTGGCATGTGGCCCGCCAGTACGTAAAATGCGGCCCATCGACTCTTTTTTTTAAAAAAATTTAAATATCAGGTTTTTAAAGTTTTTACATTTTGAAATTTATTTGAGGGGAAATTTATACATATATATATCTACAATGTATTTGCCTGTTACCTGTTCTTGTTTTAAAAATAAATCCTTTTGATAACAGAAATGTCCTTTAGATTAATATAGATTTATATTTTATTAAATAGTTACATTTGATTTTACTATAATAAAGTATTTTTAATAAATTGCGAATTGCATTATGCGTAATTTTCATTTACTGTGGATTGTAAAGCTTACGATTCTTGTAGTGTGAACTGTCATCTTCCCTTTTCTTTATTTGAGTACTAAAAACAAGAGGCAGCCAGATGGTTTAGGAAGTTTAAAAAAATATTCAGGTATTTAGTTTGGCTGTAAAGGTAATGCATACATAACTGTCGCTATATTTGATTATGTAAGCAATCAAATTTCAAAATAGTAACGAAAGATCAGTCAAAGTCAAAGAAACATCGTAATTTTCAAGAATGGGTAAATTCGTGTAATGTTTTAAACATTATTTCATCGCCAGCGCTAAAGACAGTTATATAACACATATATGATCGTCAGTATACATGAAATAAGGAAAACAACAAAATAATAATTCATTCTGTTTTAAATTTTCAATCCCATAAATGTTTTTTTTGTTTCATAAATCTGATATAAAGGTACATGTTTTTTATGTGAGGCCCGCGAGACTATATTGGTTTCCAAAGTGGCTCGCAAGGTCATTTGGGCTGGCCACCCTGTTTAAGGGGGCAAAAGAAGTAAGAATGAAGTATTAATAGCGTTTCGCTTTCAACTGAAAGTGCTCGATTTTCGGAGAACATGCTCCTTTAATCTTATGGGATGCTAATCTCCACATTGTCACTTCATTAGGTTTGATGTCAGGTTTATTTGAGAGTATATACAGTAAAACAAGAAACTGAGGGAACTGAAATATTTCTTCTGTGTTAAAGGATATTGCAAAAAAAAACATATATAAAACCAAATTTAGTTTAATAGAGTAGAATTTATTTACATAAATGCGTATATGCATGCATTTAATAAAAATCAATGAAACAAAAACATTCATAAGAACTTAATGAAATTTCTAATACAAAATTTTCAGGTTTTTGAGAAAACTTTTATTGTTTTTGAAAATAATCTGATATTTTTCTTTGCATTGTTTATTTTTATCATCAAATTGTTTGATTTCGTCCATTTTGTTAATTAATTTCACCTTTGATTTTGCATCAATAAAAAGGCTACTATTGCTGAAATATTTAACGCTTGTATTGCAAATATCCCATATTTTTTAAAAATATTTCATCCTTTGTTATAACTCTTACATAGATATTTAATACTTTTTCTTGCATGAGAACCCCATTTTTTTGGTGATATATTTTATCTGTTTAAACATAGCTCTACATGATTTATTACACTATAAATCTGATGTAAAAAAGATTAACTTCAGTTGGTCTCACAACTACTGAGTAAAAAGCATTAAATCCAAGCTATTACTCCTGGTATTTGCATCGTATAATTTATCCTTTTTGGTGAAGTAATAAACAAATCCATCTTTGGATCACAGCTTTTAAAGTAACTTTAATTCATAAATTACGAGTTCTCTTACGCCATCAAGTGAAAAAACAAATAAATGTACGATTATACTTCAGAGGGTTCTAAAAAATAGTTTTTTTGGTGAGTTAATTTTATTTCAAAATGCAGTCATTGAAATTTTCCTTTTCCAACTCTTGCAAAAATATCATGGAGTCTGTAAGTAACACAGTTTTAAAAAAATTATATTAACTGGAGTTTTAAACAATGTTAAAATTTCACTGTTTGTTTTATTGTTATTAAATAAATAGATTTTAAAGAGAGAAAAGAAAATATTTGAGTACAGAAGATTCTATTAAAGGAAAAAGAGTTTTTATCATATTCGTTAGTCATATTGATCTTTGTGTATAGAAACATTCTCAAATCTCATTAATTTTTAGATTCATTATAAAATGAACTTAAAGTGTTTAAAAATATGTTGCATAACTTATTTCATCTTCTTAACAGCCTATGAGAATTTAGAATATTATTCCAAACGATTTTTGATTAAAAGGGGATATTAAGCTACCAATCATCTGCATATATAGTCAAGAGAAATTTACCAGCCGTTGCTTAAGTAATTGAAAAACAAACAATTAAAAGCGAGTATAAAACTGTTTAAAAATAACGAATGAGTATAAATGCAAGAAAAGATAAGTACAAAGCATGTAAATACGTAAATATAAACACAGTGAAATAAGTTTAACCCTTTATCGACTGACGGTATACTTATAAGTACCACTCACTTTAAACTTACTTAGAATAACCATTTATACGAATATTCTGACGATATTTAGCAGGAATAGGCCCTTTGAAATTTACTCCCAAGATATATGGCAGTACGGGTTCTTATGATGAGTATTTTAGCGGGAAAGTCGAACAGGAGAAATTGTATTTTCATCAGACGGCGTTTTCAGCGGATTGCGAGGATTATCATTTTTTTCCCAAAATTATTAATATCAAATTTTAAGTGTTCTTCTTATAGAGAACGATTTGACTATTTATTTTTTATGAACAGTGTATAATTAATTTTACAGTTAAATATCTTTTAATTAATTAATTAGCTCTAACTAATTAAATTTCCATAGTTGAGTATTTTGTTTATGTATATCCCATATTTTGAATGTAGTGATTCCAAAAAAAATATATCCATGAAAATACTACAGTAAATCATAATGCTGTCGATAAAGGGTTAACGTGAAAATGATTAAGACGAAATATGGTTAACACAATACAACGGTCCCGATAAAAATACTATGCATCTTCACGCATCTTTTTCTCTTAACTGTAAGAAAATTTCGCTTCTGGGAATGAACAAAATACGGAAAACACCAGCCAGGATATTGAAACTAAGACGATATTTCATGAGATGTTAAAAAGAAAGTTTCTGTATTATTGATTGTCCTTCAATAATATTGGAAGAAATCGTTGCAGTAGGGTGATGATAATGTGTGTGCAGCCCCACTATGGCAGACAAAGACATTTTTTTTGAAGTTTGTTGAAATCTCAAAAATATCATTGATGCAGATTCCGAAGAAGAAAATTAAATAGTTATTGCAGATCCTGTTCCCGCACATCATACGAAATATGGAATGTCATGAAAAGCATGCGCAGTTATTTAGACGCACATTCCAAAGAGGAAATAAATAACAAAGGGTGACATCAAACTGTTTGTTAATTTGATGCTAAAAAGATAATACAAAGAAAAATATCAGATTATTTTCCAAAACCGCAAGTAATGTTTTGTTTCTTCAAAAACTTGAAATTTTGTGTTACATTCTATTAAATTCTTGTAAATTATCTTTGTTTCATTATTTTTTATTAAAAAACATACATATATACATATTTATGTAAATAAAATGTATTCTAATTGATTAAACTTGTTAAATACCGTATTTATTCAAATCTAAGCCGCCTCCCCAAATTCTCAATAAATTTTTGAAAAACAAAAAAAAAAGCAAAAGCTTATCGATATCCAGTTTTACGAAATTAAAATAAAACTTAAAAGAACAACTAAGAAGAAGCTAATAGTTATTATTTTACCAATATTTTAAACTTTTATAAATACATACATGAACCTGCAATTGCTGTAATTGTACAATTTGTAAGAAAGTTTTCCCCTACGATTTTAGCTTTTCAGTAGCCTTAATATTGGAAGAAAGTGTATTTAGATTCGAGTAAATAGGTTATGTTGTTTTTTTGCAATATCCTTTTAAGGCATCCGGACTACGTTCGAACCGTAATTTTGCAAAAGCGTATGAATGGATTATATTTACGATATTTAGTGTCACTTAGATTAGAAAACGTACATAAAATTTTTTTAAGAATATTACTACAGTAAAAAATTATTTAAGTACAATATTTTGACAAAAACTGAACATAGAATAACCACATTTAAAATATTCTCCTTTTGTGAAAAATTCTTCTATTAAAATCATATTTTGCCTGTATATAGCTGAGACCTCTCTACAGAGGCTCAATTATAATTTTTGAAACATAAAGGGTGTTTTTTTTAAAGGTATAGAACTTTAAATTGCAATAAAACAACGATGTATTATTCGATTGACATGAATTTTTTTTATTCGAAAGATAATCTTGTGGCATTACATTTTAAATATGATTTCTGGCATAGGACTGCCACGGCTGGCTCGGATGTAGTCCAATCTGGACGTCCAATTTTCGATGACTTTTTCCAACATTTGTGGCCGTATATCGGCAATAACACGGCGAATGTTGTCTTCCAAATGGTCAAGCGTTTGTGGCTTATCCTCATAGACCAATGACTTTACATAGCCCCACAGAAAATAGTCTAGCGGTGTTAAATCACAAGATCTTGGAGGCCAATTCACAGGTCCAAAACGTGAAATTAGGCGGTCACCAAACGTGTCTTTCAATAAATCGATTGTGGCACGAGCTGTGTGGCATGTTGCGCCGTCTTGTTGGAAGCACAGCTCCTGGACATCATGATTGTTCAATTCAGGAATTAAAAAGTTAGTAATCATGGCTCTATACCGATCACCATTGACTGTAACGTTACAGTCACATAATATACTTATAAATGCATCTGTAATGCATAATGTATGTGATAATTTACACTCATGTCCATAAATTAAGAATAATTAAGTTCAGGCAACGAAAGAGACAGAGGCAAAACAAATTTGACTTATTTGTTAAGTCTATTTATTAAACAAAAGGTAAAGAGCAAAAAAGATGCTATATGTTTGACATAATTAACAAAAATTGTGATTTTTACTCCCTGGAGCAAATTTCAAAAAAAGAACCTATTTACAAAAAGCAGTATAACATGGTTAGTACGATGGTTAGTACGAGTATGTCTCCCGGACGATGCAATACACTGCTTACAACGCCTAGGCATGCTGAGTATCAAATTATCAATCTGATCTTGGGGAATATTACACCACTCATCAAGCAATGCCCTCCGAAGTTCCGGTGTACAGGTGGGAGGGTGCTGACGGGCTGCAGTTCGTCGGCCAAGCATATCCCACATATGATCTATTGGATTCAAGTCCGGTGAGTATGCTGGCCAATCCCTACGGGTGATATCCTCCGATTGAAGGCATTCGTCTACAATGTTTGCACGGTGAGGACGGGCGTTGTCATCCATAAACAGAAATTCAGCACCCATGGCGCCCCGAAACAAACGTACATGTTGTTCCAGAATGACATTCCGATAGATGTGGCCTGTCATCGCTACACTCTGAACATGCAGGTCAGTTCTAGAACCAAGAATAATTCCTCCCCAAACGAGTCATCCTGCATCACCGTAACGGTGTCGTTCAATGGTGTCTCTTGGAGGTAACGGGTACCTGGCGCTCTCCATATTAAAATCCGGTGAGAATCAGACTGCAAACTAAACCTGGACTCGTCGGAAAACATCACACAAGACCACTGTTGTGGTGTCCACAATGCATGCTCTCTACTCCAGGTTAATGGCAAGTGACAGTGAGTTGCGGTAAGTGGAACACATCTGACAGGCCTATAAGCATATGGACCAATGTGCCCTAAACGTCTGTACACGGTCTGCCTTGAAACTGTCGTAATGGTAGTTGAAGAGAGCTGACGAGACAGCTCTGATGCTGTGCTCCGTCTGTTTCTTTTGGCAGTAACTGCCAAATACCGGTCCTCTTCGGCGTTGTAACTCGAGAGCGACCTGTGTTGTAACATCTACTCACATTACCATCGTCTTAGAATCGTTGCCAAAGCCTGGAGATGATACTTTGGGCGTTTCCAAGTTCCTCAGATACTTCCAGCTGGGTACGTCCCCATTCCAGTCCCCCAATATCTCTACCACGTAAAAAATCATCCAAATGCTTCTTTCGTGCCATTACTATGGGGTTATTGCACTGAAAGGCTTTTAAAGCGCTTGTGAACAATTTTACTTCTTTTTCACCATTCTTTATATACCCTTCTCTTACACTCTCATCATTGTGAAGTACTATCCGTGCCATCTGGTGATTTCCTGTAATTTGCATATTCTTCTTCAGGATGGGTGTGATAATTCTACAGGTGAAATTTTTATTTTAGAGTTCAATTTCTGTGTGATTCTGAATTATCCTTAATTTATGGACATGAGTGTATTTATCAATACTAAGGTTAGAACAAGATTATAATTACTAGTGACTCTCATGGGCTTGTCATATACAAAATTATACACAAAACTGAATTCTTATCTTGCTAATTTGAGCGGTTCATATTTAAGGCCATATTGTAGCTAAGCATGTATCTTTTAGTGCGTTAATTTTGAAATCAATACATAGTTATTGTATGGAGGGGGCGCGATGAAAATTATGGTTGAAAAAATTGGGTCGCAAGTGTTGAAAGTTTGAGAAGCACTGGCCTAAGATATAAGCTATACCTCGAAACTGAGATTGCAGAAGTAGTGGAGGGCTCATCTGCAAATTGAGTAGCTGTCATTACCCCGTTGTATCTTGCACTTATAGCCAAATAGCGGCCACCTTAGTTTGTGGTGGCTTTTGGGTGCCCTGTGACTGGACTTTTCGACATTTCTATGGTCACCTAGACCTGGTTCCTTAATCTGGAAACCATATTTCCAGCCACAGGTAATCCTCTTGCTACCTCCACTTGGAATTGACCTGTCCACATTCTTCTAATTGTTTTCCGTAGTAATATGCCATATAGTAGAAGTTTTACGTCACTTGTAAAAGTTTAGAAATAATTGCATGCTTTCAGAAACATGAACAAAACCAATGCCATACCGAGTTGTGTATCTGTATCATCAATTTTCTTTTTTTACGTAATATAAAGAAGAGGGACTGTATTTGATTGAATCATTGAAAAAAAAACTTATTTTGTTATGATTGCCCATTTTCATTAAAAACCCTTATGGAGCTTTTTAAAATGTGTTTATTCTTACATTTTTTTAAACCAGTGCATTAATACATGATATTATATGTTATACATCATAAAAAAACTCTTATAGTTACGATACAATAAAAAAATTTAAATAATAAATGATTCTTTTATTTTACATATTTTCAAATTATCTGTGAGTTATTATAAATGATCTAAAGAAAAATACTTAAATACGTGAATGAAATATTATTCTAAAACTACTTTTCAGACTAATGATGATATCTCACGAATAATCCTTAAGAAACAAGAACTGGGGATTTTTAAAAAAGTTGTGTAAAGATGGCTAAAACTTCTTAATATTCATAAGTAATATTCATAAGCTGATAGTTAGATTTCCGTAACCATATTGTATTTTTTAAAAATTTTCGTCTCACTTTTTTTTGTATAATTCATTTCATAAAAAAAATCGTTCAACCTTATATGCTTAAAAATATACAATGGTCATATAAATAGGAATTTAATAACATTATGAAAGCATTACTTATACCTTTTTGATATGAAATGGATTCAATTCCATAGAATCCAATACTACATTTATTAAAAACTGTACACATTTATTACACATAAATTGCAGTTAATTAGAATGTTTCTATGTCCTTCTGTAAAGATAATTTTATTTTATAAGATTATTATTAAATTAACTCATTAGCTGACTAACTTGATATAAGTTTTTAACTTAAACTCTATTTTTTTTACAACGGTAAAAACAATATTTTATAATAGAACATTTTATATTCTGATAAAAGGCATATGTACAAGACTACCATATTAACCTCCATTGAGTTCACAGACCTTAGATCAAGAAATAAAATCGTCATTCATATTCTGCCATAAAAGCAAAACATCCTTTTAGCAAACCACACACAATAATGGGTTTTTATAAACACTAAAAAACATTCTTAAAAGATCCTTAACAAAGCACTGCCTGCATTCTTAGCCTCATAATGTAATTGGAAGGCTACACATTCCGTAATTAAGTTTCAATCTCGAAAGGGTCACCTCACATAAAACTCGCCGAAGTATACTAAAATAAAGAAACATTTATTCCCTTAAGAATGAAATTAAAACAACAGTTATGAGAACTTACGAGACACCGACATTACTTTCATGCAGGCATTCGCCACATTTTTATTCCCTGAGTCCACAAAAAGAAAGAAAAAAGCAAAATATGCATTCTTTAGGTAACACTATCGATTAGGGCCATAACTATCATCATAATCATCACAACCTCAGAGCCATCTGGTGGAGAACAAAATAACAACGCACAACTACTGATTGTAAGACAAACATAAAGGTCTGCAGTGCGCCACTTTATTCTTTACCGAAAATGGTAACAAGCAAAAATACGGGGCTCCGGATAAAAAATACTGAAACAGATTATCCAGGCTTGAATATTGGCCCTAATCCAGAAGAATATTTTTCCGTGATGCGTTCTTAATGTAATTTTTTGTTTATTATTTCCAACATTGTTTAATACCCTCAGCATCTTCTGTAAGTAATTGCAGAATATTAAAGAAATCATCTCTTTATTTGCTTTTTCCTTTTTTTTAATTCCGGAGGTGATTCGTGAATTTCAATTATGTAAATTATATTTTCGTTTGATTGCTTTCCTGGAAAACAGGAGAGGTTCATTTGATTACTGAAATTAAACATACTTGCAGTAATATAAATAAATAAATGCTTCTAGGCTTGTTCGTTTAATTATTTTTTTATATGCAAAAATTGTTATTTTTAAATTCCTTGAGCTCCTAAATAATTCATGTATATGTTTTTTTAACTTTGAATCTAATTTCGACATCGATTTTTCTCATCATTTTGTTTTTTCTGTTGTAAATAAAATTCCTTTACAAATGTTAGCTGTATATTAATTCAGGAAACTTTTTTCTTATGTTAATGTCTTTAGAAAAATACACCCATTTTAATTTTATAAACGAAGTATTTCCGTTTTAATAGCAATTTTACGTATTTAATTTAATTTAAAAACTATTCATAATTTTTGGTTAAATTTGCAAAATGGCGTGATATACTTTTCATTTTATTTATTTTACTTATTTCTAGGAAAATTCACCCGCTTCTTGTCATCTCATGTAAAACACGCGTGTGTTTATTTGTGCCATGCCACTTCTACTTTCTGTTTGTGTCGTCTATACTTGTGATAGAGTGTGTGTATCTGCGCAATAAATTGGGTTACCATCTAACAAAATAATTCTTCATCAATCCAACATCATCTACATTCTCCTCCATTCTCGGCCAAATCATCAATAATTAATTACATGAAATAATACCGTGTGTGTGTGTGTGCGTGTGCGTGTGTGTGCGTGTGCGTGCGTGTGCGTATGCGTGTGCGTGTGCGTGCGTGTGTGTGTGTTTGTGTGTGTGTGTGTAATAATTCCCTTTAATTTCGTCCTGAATAACATTTTAATTTTTAATGCTCCTGGCCTTCAGAACTCGCGCGTAAATAATTATTTTTCGCCCGCCTAAAAGGATTTAATCATCATCATGTCTCTTGGAAAATTAACAGCTTGCATTTTTTAAAATAAGATTACATTAGAATTTATTGAACGATATATTTCCACCAATCATAGCCTCCGTCCACGGAAGTCACAAGATTTCCTGTTGTCACTTCATATAAATATCCAGCCCTTTGAAATTCACTTTCTTTGACTCTTTGTCTTCGTCATTTTATAATTAAGTGCAACCTGTTTTTGCCTTGTCTGCTTTATGTGAATTCGAAATGCTTTTGTCCAGTAATAGTTATGTGTGTGTGAGACCATCAATAAAGATGCTAAGAAAGCTAATTAAGATGTTTCTATGCCCTAAACGATTTCTCGTCACTACAACAACCTCAACCTTGGTAATGGAATGAGTAATATCTCCTATTCGACCGTTTTTCTACATATATATATATATATATAGTATAATAAAATAAAAGTGAAGAAGTACTAGAACCTACAATGCTAAAGAAGTAAGAAATTGGAATTCAGCAGACACAACAAATGTAGATACAAAAAAGTCTTTGGACTAAACTGGAGACCTATTATGATTTCTGAAGCTGTCGCTGAATTAGGTCAGCGAATTAGGGTTAGCAATGCTTTGTGGATCCAACCTTCCCCGAACAGCAGAAATTTTCGACATAATAAAAAAAGAGCCAAATTAAAAAGTTAAGCCTAATACAACACGTGGATGAAGAACCTAACAAAATAGTAAAAAGAAATTGAGAAAAGAGAAGAATAATGAATCTCTCAAGGAGAGGAATAATGGTAAAAAAAAATTAAATGGAAAATATTAGGAAAAACTTACTTGTAAAATAAAATATATATAAATAATATATATATGAAATGCCCTTCACCGAGAAAAGTTTTTCTTGATTATCAACACTAGAACCACGGATGGTGTCATTTTTACCCAAAAACAATTTTGTTTTCGACTTTCTCAAAAAGTTACTAACGAAATTGAAAAACAATGTCTTGACTTTTCCTATTTATATACCAATAATAACCAGTGAAATATGATAGTGAAATACTTATCATTTTTCTGTTTTTAATGCTTTTACCTAAAACCGCGGAATGGGTCGTTTTGACCCCATTATAATCACAAGTACTAAATTTGCAATTCAACGATTCCTGGAGTGGGAAAAGCTTTTTCGGTCCTCTAAGATACCATATATAATTTTCCTGTACAATATACTAGCAGAAAAACTACTTCTGGAAAGAAAAAATAATGTGTAAATAAACGTAAAAAGTTATCAGACTCAAATCCAGATGAAATGAACTCTGGAACTTTTGTTATAAATGATGGAACGGGTTTGGGAAGCATCACCTCTGGAAGTTGTACGCGTGAAAAATTATTGAACATAATATTTTCAAAGAAAAAAAGTGGCCCAACTAGCTTTGCAAAGCGAAATATTGAAAATGGCTGTGCAATTATTTCAGGGAGGCTACTTGTAGATGAGCCTATGCTTCGTTATATCAAAAATTATATAGAGGAAGTAGATCACCGACAATTGGGAAAAAATGAATGACTAACAACTTTAGACAGACTGGATGCTTTTACATCAATTTTGTATACTCAAAGTATATATGGTACAAATAATCTAGAGCTTGATAGTTTGTGGTCTGTTGTTTGGGGTCCACCTTTTTTCCGCGATACTTCGGCGACAGGCAGATTCAGTGAAATCATGAAATTTCTGCAATTCGACAAAAAAAAAACTACGCGATCCGAACACCTTCAAACAAATAAATTGTGTTTCATTTCTGAAGTTTGGAAGAAATTTATTGAAAATTCGATAATTTGCTCTAAACCAGGACCATATGTAACTATTCATGAACAACTGTTTCCGTCTAAAGCTAGATGTCGTTTCACTCAATATATGCCAAGTAAACCAGATAAATTTGGTATAAAGTTCTGGCTTACCGCTGATATTAATAGTAAATATGTGCTCAATGATTTTCCATATTTTGGTAAAGAGGAGAAGCGTCCTGTAAACCTATTTCTCTCCGAATACATCGTTTTGCGTTTGACAGAACCTTTCGGAAATAAAGCAAGAAATATCACAACAGATACTTTTTTTCATTGCACTAAATCTGTCTCAAATGTTAAAAAAGAAAGAACACTAGTTTAACTGGGACGATGAAACGAAATCGGAAAGGCGTACCTGAATGTGTGAAAAAATAAAGATATCGTTATACGATACATTGTTACTAGAACATGATGATATAACTTAGCAGTTAATCGGGGGAAAACCAGAAAAAAATGTCTTATTACTGAGCCCCTTCATCCCACAGTTGATATAGGTAATAATCACCCAATAAAGCTACCAGAAACAATATCATTTTATAACTCAACAAAATTTTGTGTCGACATTGCCGACCAAATGGCTCGGAAATATTCTGTGAAGAGGCAGGATCAAGGAGGTGGCCAGTTCATGTATTCTACAATATTCTTGATCTTGCAGGGATTAATTCATTGATTTTATACAAAGAAGAGTTACTGGTAAAAAACTTACGAGGAGGGAATATCTTCAACAACTCATTGCAGTGTTGTGTAGTGCGTATATTCACGAAAGAAAGTACATATCAGATGCACAGAAAAAAAGCGGATACTAATGAATAATCTGCGCAGATGCGAAAGGGTTCATTGCAAAGATTTCCAGCTTAGAAACAAAACTACAGATACTTGTTCTGACTGCAAAATACTGATAAGTGCAAAGTGTACAAAATACATAAAAAGAAGTTATCCAAAATGTGCATGAACTGTGTAAAAGATCTTGACTGGCAGAAGAAGCTAAATATTTCTATTCAAGTTGTCTGTATATTTTATTAACTGTATATACAATATTCCATATTGCACTATCTTATTATTTTTTATCACTTATTATAACAATTTAATGTTAAAAAAGAATAAATGTCATTGCCAAATAATTACAGCGTACTTTAAACATAACAATACGGATTTTAGTAATTGGGGTCAATTTGACCCCACCCGCGCTTTTATGTATACCGAAACTGCCGCGGTTCTAGTGTTAAATATTATGTCCAGGTTGTCGTGACATACTTGAGGAGACTTGGTACGTTTTACTTTTATTTATTGATGTAGAAGGACATTTCAAACAGCAAACATAGAAATGGGCATCACAACACAAAAAAAGTAGGCAGCTACTATTACAATACATAAGCAAACAGACAAAGTGAACGATGAACAAAGCATCTTACTTTTTATACTGGGCTGTGAAAGTCGCGTGACTTCTTCTAACAGAAGCCATGATTGGTCAGAAACTGGCGGGTGCCAGGTTCTGATGCAATCTTACTTTTTGATTACAATTAAAATCCCAACCATGCGGGCAGACAAGTTAAAATAATTCAACGCGTTAATCCTGAAGAATCTGACCGAAGAATTAAAAGTTACTGAAAAGGATACTAGAGAAAATTTTTATATATATATATATATATATATATATATATGTATATATATATATATATATATATATATATATATACGTTAGATACATTTGTTATTATTATGTAATTATTTGGAAAACATGTTGTGCATTTTCTTAGTACCAAAGTTACTTATTAATCAAAAATACGAATGCGTGAGGATTGATAAAAATACAATTTTATCGTTTGTAGTGAAACTATAAATAATTTGAAGGATGGTAAAAATTACATATATTAAATGCATAATCAGAAATTTTAAAACAATTATACATAAAAAAAATAAAGTTATATAAGCTAAAGTTACAACACAAAACCATGTTGTGCGGCAAATAATGAAAGTTCTAATCTTAGAAAACAATGTGTTTCTTACTGGTTCTCATAATTACTATAAGTTATGGATATTGATTTTTACATTAAGAATACCTTGTCTCCAGCGCTAAAAAGGGGAAAAATATTATTTGCATTTCACATCCATCAATTTTCCTTATATTGAAAAGATGAAAAGTATGCAATATCACAAGTATTTGAAATAGGCATGGAAAAATAGGCTTTCAAAAGAATGCGTAGACATGGGCACTTGGAAGAAAATGTATTCCCGAAAATGCAACATGAGAGACCTGTCATCATCTTAAAACTTGGAATCGTGCCGAAGTATTGAGAAATAAGAGATTTTACTTTCAGAGACACAGAAATGAGAAAATTTAACATCTGAAAAAGTAATATAATAAAATAAAGAAATAGACAAATGACTTTTCTCGAATTTTTGTGAGTTTTCACGTGAAAAAGAAATAAATTGAAATATTGTTTCTCTTATAGAAACTTTAAAATATTCAGTGTATACTGAAAATTATTTTAAATAAGAACTCCTTCGAGGTCGCTGATATTGCACTTGTTTTTATGTATTGCAATTCAGATAGTTGGAATGGGCAATATATGGGGAATGACTATTTTATTAACGTTGCAATTTATAGTGATACGAGGGCTATTGGAGACGGGCTTCACAATTTTTACATCGGTCAAGTGACGAGAACGACACCTAAACTGGCACCTCACTCTCCAAACTACCACACCAAAGTAAGGCGTAGAGAATCTCGAAATGTGTAAGCACAAATATACTTGATTATTCTATCATTCTAAAATATGAACAACTTTTTGATAAATTTAAATTCCTATAAATGTGCAAATTAGCTCTTAAATTCAAAATAGACTTTTACGATGCCTAGAAGTAATTTATTTGAGCTTTATGTCCCACTTTAAGGTACCTGAACACGTTTAAATGATCAAATTCGGTCAAAACAGATATATTTGTTTTTATTTTATTGAATAGAGGGATCTTTTGGTTTACAAAACATACTTTGTTTTGTTTCACATAACAAGAAATAAATGCACATTTACACTGATAAAAAAACAACTATAAATGTATCAGTGCAGCACAAAGTATTTTATAACTGATTTAACAATACTAAGTTAAGAACCAGTTTTAATTATTACCATTGCCACCATGGGCTTGTCATACATAAAATTATATACAAAAATCAACACTTATCTTGATAATTTGTAAGGTTTACAATTAATCCCTTAGCCGCTGAATTAAAGATGCGTGATTCGGTCCCCAATGCCATCGTTTTCTAAGTCGGCGTGTGTACGTGATGGATTGAGGGAAGGAAGAAAAGGAATAAATATAAGCAAATCCTCTGAAATAACAAAATTCTTCACACACACAGTCTCTCTCTCTCTCAAGGGGTCTTTCTATTACAATCAGTGGTGCACACAAGGGGGGTTCGGACCCCCCAAAACCCTTGATATTTTTTTCCGATTGATTATAATTCTAAGTATATAGTACGTAAAATTCAATTATTTACTTGTTATTAATGATTAATTTTATTAATTAATGCTAATTATTTATTCAAAATTAATTTTTTTGCTGTGTTTTTCCCGAAAATCGACAAAATCAAAAGGAGCCTGATACAAGAATGGTGAACTTTTGACCCCGGACCCCCTGAAAAAATTCCTGTGTGTGCTACTGATAACATTCCATAACCTTTGGAATAATTTTATGAATAGCAGTGTACAGAAAGATCATACTTTGGAAAGACGTATATATACGTCAGGGGGAATTAATGCTTTGGCTGAGCAAAAACGTTTATGTACGTCGGTAGCCCTTAAGAGATTAAACTCGTTTTGTAGCTTATAGTGTTATTGAATTCAATACATCGCTATTTTATGGAGGGTGCGTGATGAAAATCCTGATTGAATATTGGGTCGCTAATATAAGTTTGAGAAGCACTGAATTATGGTAATTAAAACGATTTTTATCAGAAAATTTGAATTCACATACTATATCTAATCTTTTTAAGTACACAGATTATGCTGGCATTAAAGATTTATAAAAGCAATTTTTTAATTATTTTGCTTTTTTCAATCATTTTAATTTTGGCTTTTCTCTCTCTCTCTCATTCTCTTTTAGAGACTACATAATCATCCTAAAAACCATTTTACGAAATGAAATTATTAGCAAAATTTTAATTATTATGTCTCATCGTCATTTATGCTAATCCATAAAAAGTGTTCATCACAAAATTAGCCATCCACTACAACTATGAGATTGCTTATTCAAAAAAATCTATATTCCTAATTAGTGCTTTTAAGCATTAGAGAAAGCGGGCAGTTAAAAAACACAAAATTATTATACGTGATTTAAGATGAAGAATGTGTTCGAATATTTAATGGGAAAAAATATTTTGATAAAATTCGTTTTTTTAGTGTTATTTTTTTAAAATACTTTCATTCTAGGTTCTAATACTTGACTGACTGCTCACAATGTCAGATTCTTCTAAGTAATTTGGTTTGTAGAAGATGAAGTGAAGAGTATGGGAATTCTATTTTCTAATTGTGTGATTAATGATACTTAAGTTCGTAGTGTTTGGAAAAAAAATCTGTGAAAGTTTTGAAATAAATACATGTGAAATCACAACATATTTAATAGTGAATATCGGTTTTTTCTATAAATTATAATCACCGCATCAATTTTGCTATATAACTTTCTATTTTAGTAAATGCTTAGATTATTTTATTCAATTATTATAGATTTTTATTCAATTTTCTATTAGTTTACCTCCCTCACTCTATATTTATTTATTTAGTTCTAAGTACATCTTGTTAAATTTACAATCGTTAATAAAATACTTTTAATCATCTACTCAAGTTTAAATACGTTTTTTAAAACTTGCATTGGATGACACGTGATGTCAACACAATTTTTTTAAATATTAAGTAATTCGTTAAATATAATTAATTAGTTTTATATGGGTGAAAAATTAAATTTGTTCCGAGTGAAGGCAATAGAAGGCTACATTATACATTGATTATTGTAAGGAAATTCGCTTTCTGTTTTCCCACATAATATTGTGATTCTGTCATGTATATATATATATATATATATATATATATATATATATATATATATATATATATATAGATAGATAGATAGATAGATAGATAGATACATAGATAGATACATAGATATCATGTATTGGAGTAATTCTTAAAGATTGACAGGAGAAATGTAAAGTGCAGCCGTTTATCATATCATATTTTATTCCAATGTACAGCAAGATAGTCTGTACTCCAAGCTATGACAGAGACAAATCCGATTTCAGAGTCATTTAACAGGGAGTGAGTCGTTCGTTCACGAGTTTTCAGTAAGTTCGCCGAAGTAGAAGTCAAAGTATTTACTTATGCAGAAGTGGGTTGAGTTGTCCTGGTAAGAAATTTACCCCAACTTACACATAAAGGGCTGAGGATTTATCACACACACACACACATATATATATATATATATATATATATATATATATATATATATATATATATATATATATATATATATATATATATACATACATATACATATATATTAATTGTAATTATTTAATAAAAAGTAACTAAACTAATTTTTTTTTTTTTTTTTTTTTTTTTTTTTTACCTAAATAGGAATTGACTTAAAAAAAAAAAATTTTATTACTGGTTTTTTATATACAAATCAAATTAATTAACAAAACTTGAAAATTTCGATATTTCTCCTTACAATTAGAATGTTCAATCATTATTAAGTAAATAATTCGCTGTATATGTGCATTCATGGTGGCGACCCTCCACCACAGTAAATGCATTCGCACCAGATAGCTTTTTCCATCTCTTCAATCTGAGCCATGCACAAAAGGAAAGCAAAGAAAACTTCGACATTTTAAGAAGGAAATTTTTGATTATCCTCCTTACAGCCCTGACTTGGCGCAAAATGATTTTCCCTTGTTCTTGAAACTAAAGAAAAGTTTGGGTGAAAAATAAACCGAAATCTTTTGCAGTTAAGTGTAACATCGGAATTGAAAAAATTGATGTCATGTTAGAATAAGTTTTTCGATAGCTATGACGACTACATTAAAAAAAATGGTATTAAAACATTGTAAGTAAAGTTTTATTAGAGCTTCGAACCATAATTTTTCTCATCCCAGTTCAACTAAAAAATGTATCGGTTCAGTTTTGTTTTTCGTTCAGCCAAAAAGAACAGTTTTCGGCTCAGTTCCAAATGAACAATTTTATTTTAAGTATACTCTTATCTTTAATAATCTTTACTTCCAGTTCATTCAACTAAATTAAAACTGCCTTCTATAAGTAGTTTCATGTAAAACTGAAACAGAAAAGTACTAGAGAACATTAAAACAGGATATCAAGAAGCGATATACATGTAATGATGATAATTATATGGTTGACGTTAAATTTGAAAATATATCGATAAGTTGATAACAGTAACGAAATGACTGAAAATACATAGAACCGAAAGAAACCGATTTTTGGGGGCTCATTTCCGGTTTTCATTCCGTCCAAAATAACGGATTTTTTCGGTTTTCGTTTCAGCTCCGGTTAGAAGCCCTTATGCTGATATGTTTCGTTTTTATTTAGCCATGCAAAAACATTCTTTACTTCCTAGACGACTATTGGAATTAATGAGTAGAATGAATTAGTAATTTAATTCTATTGGGAAAACTATAGTCCTTCAGTAGGTTCCTGCTCACTGTGGAGCTCCAGGTAGCGAGAAAGCTGACTTCTGGCTAAAAAGGGTGTTCTTGTCATGCAGAAAGTTTCTCGTCTTATGTCCTTCTACTCCATTAAAAATCTTATTGAAAGATCTATCACAGTCCGTGCCGAGGAAGATCTCTACAACCGTGTTTTCCACAAGTCTAAGAGGAATGCTATCCTTATCGAATTTGTGTAATGGCGCAAGGCGTAGAGCGGTCGCCGAATTCCACTTAGCCACCGGACATGATTGCCTGCAAAATCATCTGTATAGAGTCAAAGTTGTTCCTGCCCCGATATACACTCTGTGCAGCTCTGGAAAGATTATGGACTCCGCACATTTTCTACACTGTCCTGCTCTGCACAAGACGTTTCTCAACGAGCGTTATTGGGAGACTAGAGACTAGATGAACTCTGTTTTATTTTTTTTTATTTTTATTTTTTATTTTTTTATTATTGGTTTTATTTTTTATTCTTTTTTATTTATTTTTTTTTCTTTATACTTTTTGTAACTGTTCATTATCTGACTTAGAAATAAAAAAATAGAGAGAGAGATTCGCATTCAGTTTAACAGAAAGGATGGTATATTCACACGTTAATTTCTTAATAAGATCATATAAAAAGAAAACAATTTTGTGACGGATCTATACGCGATCCTTCAACTAATCCTCTTGGGAAATCTTTGGGCTATCAATTCGTATTAACCACAACCATCCCTTCGGAAGAAGAAAAGCGTGATATTCAAATTAACTTACTATAGATAGTCATAGTTTTCTAGCTAGAAAGGAGAATAGGAAAGGAGATAAACCCGAATTAGGTGAGATTGTTACTGACAGGTATCATGTTATAATTATTGTGATTAAAGACTTATTAGGAGGAAGCTTTAAAGTGACGATTGTTCACTGAGATTAAATTAATATTAGATTAAATCAGATGATAGATTAGATCCTATATAAAGTAAGAATCGAGTTAGATAGTTTCCTAATCTTTCCTGTATTACAGTCGTTGTTCCACTTTCGCGGTTAGCACCGAAACATTTTCTTACTGTTATTACTTGAATTTGTGTTGTTTTATTGTGATGAATAAATAGATTGAATGGATCATGGCGCGTGTTTCTTCCCCACCTCCCACGTATTTAGGTGCCCAAGAGAGAAGTGATAACCTCTCACAATTTTATTCCTAAAAATCCACTTCGCATCAATTACTTTCTTCTAAATTTTAGATGAATCATTATCGTGATATTGTAAAACCTTTCATTTCAAATTAGATTTATAAAACAAGATTGATTCAAATCACTTAATCGTATTAAATAAGAAAATTAATAAATGTGTGGGGAAAAATGCATGATAATAATATGTAAAAAGAGGAGATTTCTTAGCATTTCATGATATAAATAAATGGTAATAATATGTAAAATGATTTCTAATCTTCGATAAAATAGAAAAGAAAACTGCATTGAAGAATGTGTGTGGTTAGACAATTATTCCTGAAATCATGAATTCCTTCGGCTCCCAAACATAAAATGTGATCTCAATATTGAGTTCAATCTAAAATATGAGAACAAAGTTTGTTTGCTTTTCAAGGTTAGAATACTAACGAAGGTCAAAAGAAGCTCGATAGCATTACCGTTTTATAAAATAGTCACGAATTGTTAAGGGACAAACAAAACATTCTCATACTCCAATTTTACTTTCCCATTTTTGGAGCATTGCCAAAAATATTCTTTATAAAAATAAAAATAAAAAGTATAGCAGGGTTTTAAAAATATTTATTGTCTTTTTTTTCTATTTTGGAACAGTAAATACTCATGAGGAAATTCAGAAGATTCATGTTCGAAAATACAGCAACAAAATTTTGACTGGGCTTTTGTAGAAGTTTTTTGACTAGCTACTTTTTTCAAGTAAAAAATCTCTTGCTGGAGATTTTTTTAACATTCTTTAACGAATAAGTTTTTAAAAAGATAGATTTTTTTTTTCTATTTCGGTCGAATAATCCAATGAAAGCCTTGAAAAAATATTTATTTTTCTTTTGACTCGTACTTTTTCCTGAAAAGTTTGGAAAGAAAATCAAAGAAGCTATTTTTCAATAACCCGGACTGCCGATTGAGGAAGTCAGGATTTTTTTTAACGATGCCCTCATTAAGTTAAAAATAGAATTTGGAAGAAATGTTATACCTAGGACTTGAATAACCCTTCTAATTACTTGTAATGTAATTTTGTCTCAAACTTTGCTTGGGGCTTAAGTAATGGATAAAGAAAATATTTATTTTCTTTTTCTGAATGAAATTATTTTTCAACGGATTGCAAAATATAATTCTTGATCATTTATTTTAAATTAGCTGATCAATTCATCGCACACTTAATCTAATTTAAATCGTTTGGTTTTTATTTAAATCTGTGCTGTTTTCAACAACATTTAAAAATATTTTTGAAAAGTTATTCTTTTCGATATTTTATCTTATTATTTCAAAGAAACATCACAAAAGAGCATTATTATTTATTAATTAAGACAGGAAAAAAGTCATCTTAACTTTTATATCAATATTTACTATTTTTTTTAATTGGTTCATGAAATTAATTCTTATTTCAGCTTGTTTCTGAGATTAAGCATATTAATTCTAGCTTGTTTTTCGAATTAAGGGTTTCAATTTACTCCTATTATAATAATTATAAGTTAATCGAATATTTTTCTTTCTTTATTAGAAAACTATTCTAAGTAAGGCTTAAAATCGTAAGTGAATATTAACGTCGCTCTGTGTTCAGTTACACGAGGGCTTTTGTCGATGGACCACGTAATCTTTAACCATGGTCAAGTGATGTGGACGACACCTGAGCTGGCACCCCCGCCCCACCTCTCCTTACTACAACACGACACCAACGGGAGGACGTTTGAGCTCTCGACAGATTTGACGTGCATCGCTCCCCTACATGGCTTAAAATCATAAGACCTGATAGTTTATGCTAAATACACTCTACAACAAAAAAATGATGTACTAAGAAGGAGTTGCCTGGTTGTAATAAAATTTCGTATGCAAAGACATTTGTACCAAACATGCAAATGATTAAAATTTGGTGTCCAATGAATGAATAGCGGAAACTACAGTGCGTTGGGGGACTGCGCACTAAGCAGGTGTCTGTAAGAAGCGATTCTCAATCTGATGGTCAAAATTTCTGTTTCATTGCGATTTAGGATACCTTTCAACGACTGAAAAAATGCCTCGCGGCAGGATTCGAGCTTATTAGGAGAAACTATCAGAGTTTGAAAGAGGTTATATGATTGGATTGAAAGAGGCATGTTGGACAAATCGGAGAATTGCTCATCATATGGGTCGAAGCGATGCGTCCATTAGAAGATGCTGGTAAGAATTGGTTGAAAATGGCTGCTTTCAGCACCATGATGGTAGCGGTTGACCTACGGCCGCAGCAGATCGGGAGGAGAAAGAGGAGAATCGGGAGATTTTGATTGTCAGATCAGCTGTCACAGTGCATGATTCATCGTTATGAAACATCAGGCGTGCGACCCACACACGAGTGTCCACCATGACCATTCACAGACGGTTGATAGAACGAAATTTACGCCCCCTGCTACTCCCAGTAGCCTGCACACTGTCGAACCATATTACAGTGGCGTTTGGCTCTATCAGATTGAAATCATGTTGACTAGGGAACGCATAGTGTTTAGAGATGAACACCACTTTCAACTATGTCCTGACGATCATCGAAGACTTGCCGATCCTGCTTTCACTATTGCACGCGACAAAGGCCGTTAATCAGGAGTTATGGTCTGAGGTGCCATTTGGTTTGACAGCCAGACCCCTATGGTCGTCATTCAAGGCTCACTTACAGCACAGCGGTACGTTGATGACATTCTGAGAACAGTTTTGCTGTCGTTCCTTCTGCAGTATCTTGGCCTTATATTGCAGCAAGATAATGCTAGACCACGTACGTCACACACGTTGCTATAAACTGTATTACAGCTTGTTAAACATTTCCTTGGCCAGATAGACCACCAAATCTCTCTCCAATCGAGCATGTCTGGGATATGATGGGAAGGCGACTAAATATACCAGGGAATGTTGATGACACGGCGCGACAATTGGGAAAATTCGTTAAGAAATACCACAGGAGACCATCAGGATGTTTTATCACTCTGTGCCACGTCATGTGGCAGCTTGCACATAGGCTAGAGGTGGATCAACACCATATAAAACTCATTACTCAAAACTATTTAACTCTGAAATAAATCATTCAACTTTTCTGAAATTTATTCATTTTCTATTTTGCACATAACCTTTCTACCCACCAATTTTCCCTCTATCGGACAACTCGTTCTTGGTACATCGGTTTTTTTTGTAGCTGTTGTTGTTATAGAGTATATATAATGTAAATCTCCTATGAAGGCTTGCTTTTCTTCTTTTCGAAATAAAATCTCATTTATACTTCTTTTTATAATGTTATTTATAAAGCTATTCAATTTTTAATGAATAAATATCACAATTTAAACTACATTATTTAATGCTCTTAACTACAAATAAATATTTTTTTATTTAAAAATTTACTGATATTTTAACGATAACTGCAAATTACCTTCATGATATATTTTAATTTAAAAAGTCTGATTTTACTCACAAAATATTAATAACATGACTGTAATATTATTTAATGGAAAAAATTTCTATTTCAGTTGTTCTTATGAATTATTCTATTAGTTGATATTATTTTTAAATAAAGTCTTTGTAAGCTTATTTTTAGCTACATAAAATTCTTTTTAACTAGAATATTCATTTTAATATTAGAAAACGCGAAAGTAACGTAGAAGGAAAAAGCTACTAAGTTTGTAGGGGAAGAAAAGAGCATGAAAAAAATTCTGAAAACAAAATATTAAATGTGTAATCATCCAATTAAAAAGTTTAAGTATTGGCAATGTTTGTTGCTTTTTGTCCTGTGTGCTTAGAAGCAAATTATTTTAACAATGACTCTTATGAAAAGAAATAACAGTTATGATCCAATTATTAATTATAGTAACAGACTCTGTGTTCAGAGTTAAATCATATTATAATTACATAAACTGTAGTACGAAATAAATTTTGTTTCGAAGGTTAAACTAGATTTCTTAAACATTGTAAATTATAATGAAACATGGAAATATTATGAACTATTTATATGTTTTATAACTATATACAAAATTAAATATTATGTTGTATAACTAGATATTATTTTAAATTTATTTTTACATTATTAAAAAGTGGGTCACCTCACTGTTAATATTTACAAAGGGAAACATTATTAGATTGTTATAATTTTAAATATTTTATTATGAAAAAGGAAATATTATATATATAGTCACATTACAAAAAATATAATTACTGAATACGGCTATTTCCGTAAAAAATTATTTGATTGATGCCATTTCCACAAAAAATGTATTGCAAAAAGGAAAAAAAATTATTTTGTTAATATTGTTTTTGTAAAATCTCTATATCGAATTCATTTACATATCATGAAATGAGAAAAAAACTTCCAAAGAACTTTTGTGACAACTCGCACTACAGATTCTTGTTAATGCCTACAAATGGAAAAATTCAAGTAGTTGAGAAAGAAGTACTTAATTATGACAATGTGGCAACGATAATGTTCGTACCGATTTGTTTTTATTCAATCGATTGCTGTATGTAACGTTATCGTCTGATTTTATATTGGTGTTCTAAAAGTTGTATATATATATATATATATATATATATATATATATATATATATATATATATATATATATATATATATATATATATATATATATATATATATATATATAACTTTTTTATACTTTTTCAAGTTTTCATAAAGTAGATAATATATTATTATATTTTTATAATGACCAGCAGACCTAAAAGAGAAAAACAAACCTTCAAGATAGCATTTCATGATAAATATGTGAATTAGAGACAATTTTCACATAGATCACATTTAAATTCCAAATAGCAATTAATATTACCGTGCTCAAAAATTAATCTTTTAAACCATACATCAAACACTTTCGAGACTACGATCTTCAACAAGGAATCTTCGAAAGTAAATTTTCAAAAATTTGTTATTAGTGATAATTAATTAATTAATAATAATTTTCTTTTAACGATATCATTAAATCTCTACGTATTTCCCCCAATCCTCATATCCTAAAAAAATCTCATCAAATCTGATGATAAATTTTTAAAATTTTGCACAGTCTAATCATTGTAATGAAATTGATTCAACAATACTTTTAAACCTTAATATTTAGAAAAAATTTTAATATAAAATTGTTTTTATTTATTACATTACCGTGCTTTTAAATTTTAAAAAATTGCGTTAAAATGCAATCACATGTAATTCCTTGGTTTGATGATAACATTAGTTAAGAGATTGATATAAATAATTCGTTCTAAAAGAAAACTTAATCAAACAAAAATATCATTAAGTTTGGGTATTGTTAAGAAATAGCAAATGGAGAAAAAGAAATACGCAGACAATTAGATTAATTATCTGAAGAAATCTTTCTTTTGAGATGATGAGTGTGAAATGGGCAAATATTTCGGTTTATTTGGGGTTATAGTTAATCTATCGGTATTACTTAATGGCCAAATGGTAATCAAGAATGAAATGAACATCATTAGTAAAAATAGTAATTTGGTTTTCAGACTAAGTTTATTCAGCATAATGTTTTGTTAATGATACAAAGAAAGAGAAAAGAACAAATTTTCCGCTATGGATTGGACACTTTTTCCATAGTTTATGAGTTGTTAATATACATCGTAGTTTATCAAAAGAAACAGTATAAAACTAAAACTGTTATTATATTTTCATAATTATTATTTTTTAAAAATAATAATTATGAATATGTACTTATTTTAGATAAATATAAATAAAAATGATTTTGTATATAGTATGGTAGTATGTGTGGAAGTTCGGAGAAAGGGTGCCAGCTATAATGTCGTCCTCATCACTTTACCATGGTTAGAAGATACATCGCCAAAAATCCTCGGGTTGCTTATTGTGTGACGTAAATATAAACACTCGCTAATCTAATTTTTGATGAATGAATACTTTATTTATTAACAATTTAAAACTTTAACAAGATATATAAATAACTATTGTTACGAATTTTCCGTCAAATAGTGTAAATAATTTGTATTTGGATGTGTATAATGTCATTATCTTACTCTAAATTAGATTTAATTTACTTTAAAATTGTAATATTCACAGGCAATCGCCGTCCCTTACGTTATAATGGTGATTCAATAGGAACTTGGTGAAATCTTGGCGATAGAGCCAAGTTGGTGTCATTTTTGGCGACCAAGTTGGCGACTTGGTTACCATTTTGGTGGCTTTGTGATCATTTTGGCGACCATTTTTGGCGAGTTAGGAAACCCTCTGGATTCTTCTAGAATTTAGTAGAGGAATTCAATAATTTCAAGATCTATGACTCAAGCGGGTCTTTTCTCGAATTATCCGGGAGGGATATAAATAGAGATGGTCCCCGAAAGTCAGTCAGTCTGGTTTTGACTAGTGATCAGTTAGTATTTATTGCTTTGACTGTTGAAGCGATTAGTGATTACTTCGGCTGTTGAACGAGTGATTGATTGTGAAAAATCTTTTATATACGTGTATTTTAGACACCGGTAATTGTGTCTGCGTGCTGTTGAAGGTGTGAAGACCCTCTGAGATTTATTTTGTGAATATTGCTGCTGAATCCTGTATTTAAAGGGTTGGATTTTCTACAATTTCTCATCGCTCTTAAAGAACTGTCTTGTTCTTTGCGATTGATCTGCATAAAATTCTCGAACCCCGGATCTACGTAACAATATATATAGGAAGTGTGTGAACTGATAGTAGAAATTGAATAAATATGTGTAGCATCCCTTTTAATTATATTTCTCTTCTTTTCTTTAGTAATTGACAAAAAATTAAGTAGAAATCTGATTATTTTTAGTCCCAAAATCAATTTTACATTTTATAATTTCCAATAATAGGTAAATGGCTTTATACCCCAAGGAGATATCAGTCTATAATAGGATTTACAAATCGCTTAGTAAGGAACAAACTGAATTTATACTGTTATACAAAGAATTTCTGAGAAACTATCTTGATTTAATAATGTTTCAACAAAATTCGTCTCAAAATTCAATATTTACCTTAAAGCATAGATTAACTCTCTCGCGGGATTTTTACTCATTCTTAAGTTATAACAGATCTGATAAAAATATTGAAAAACAAATCATACATAAATGGCTAACACGTTCTACGAAAATTGCTAAGAAACATTTTTATTAATAAAATAGCTCTTTTGGAAAGAAAAACAAACTCAAGAAAGAGTTTTCTGGAAATAGGTTTAATATTCAAGCGGATAAACTTGGGAGAAAATTTAATATAGTGAAGCAAGATTCAAAAATCTTGTTATTCTTTATTAAGTAGACGCGTTAATATTTTTCTGGGAACATAATTTGTAATGATAATATTTTCAGACAGTGTCGTTTTAGTTTTACCACGTGCACTTCTTTCTTACTTTGTATGTTTCTCTAAACACTTTCCTCTAGCATTTATACTCAACTCTAAATTTAAGTTGTAATTTAATTAATAAATATTTCTTTAAATAAGAATAAAGTGTATTTGAATATGCTTTATTATTAATTACCTATTAAAGAACATATTATTAATCTTTCATATATTTTATTCATAGGATTTTAGTTCAATATTATGATACTAAAAGGAATTAAACTGCATCTCGGAAAGCCATAGTTGCAATTAGTTCTGATTTAGTTATGAATATTAAATGTAAAAAATATTTTTAAAACTTAATTTTATTGTTGAAAATGAAAAAAAATTGTTTTATACCTTTCATATTAAATAAGCATTACTAGTAATGACTAAAGTAAATTAAAGCTGTTAACTTATAGAGTATATAATATAAGCTCCAGCGAAAAAGTTTGAAGCCGGAACTAAATAAAATTATTCACGGGCTATCTCACTAATAAAATATTTGTGAAAAAATATAGAAATGACACACGAAAAACGCAGATTACAACTGTGGATGTGCATCTGGTTTTATTAAGACCCATGTCACATAATTTGAAATATTTTGAAACAATAACAGATCTATGGTCTCTAAACTCACGAAATTTCATTCGTGTTAGGAAATAAGTGAGCTTTCCTTTTTGTTAGTGGCTGCGGCAGAAAAGTCAACATGATCACGATCTCTTGGCTGTGGTTGTTTCTATTGTGACGTTTTCCCGTCATACAGCTGTAAAGTCTACTTTTTGGGGGGATAGGATAATTACGTTCCTATGCACACGTGTACTCTTAAAATATTGCGAGGTCTTGTCTTTGGTCATCGCCTAGGCAACCTTTGACCCCATGAGAAACTCCCTTCTCCACCCACGGCCGGATGTAATTCGAGGATTCAGAGGCCGACAGCTAACATCCACAGACCCTAGAGAGGGTAGAGAGAAGTCTGTTGGCAGACATGGAACAAGACTGGTGTAATTTCTTCCCTCAAAAACATCAAATTCTGAACTCTAATGAACTAATCAATATTTTTAAGAACTTCAATGCATATACTGTAAATAAACCAAATATTTTAATTAATAAATATCACACTACCATTATTTTTCTCAAACGTCACTTTATGATTCATAGATTCTATTTCTGGTAACGCTGAGTGAGTAAGTGTTTCTTGACATCGACCTATAAAGCAACACGAAGGTTATTGATGATGGACCTCATAATTCTGCATTTCGGTCAAATGATGTGGACGACACCTGAGCTGGCACCCCCTCTCCAGGCTATCATACAACGCCGACGAGAAGACTTTTAGCTTCAAAAGATTTAGCGTGCTTCAGCTCTTCACGGCAGGTCTTCAGGGGCACTAAAGTTCAAACTCACACACACATTACACGCAGGCCATGAGTTCGTGACCATAACCACTAGGCTACTGCGGCCACTGTGGTAACGCTAATGATGCGCTGTTTAGAAATGCTGATGTATATAAACTCTGCCGGGGCTCAAATTCCTCACGATGGCGTGGTAGGGAATTTTGGAGAATAGGGTGACGAGTAGATGTCGCGTACACAGACCGTCACTAATAGTCCGCGTAGGGTTTCGAATTTCGATCTTAAAAACAATCAACAAACTCTCTTTTTGGTTTTACTAGAGATATTTTTAAAGGAACGCTTATATATATATATATATATATATATATATATATATATATATATATATATATATATATATATATATATATATATATATATATATATATATATATATATATATATATATATATATATATAATAATGAAATTCTCCATTACTCAATATTGTTTCTCTAAAGCAATATTGCGATGTTTTCTCTTTCATTTTCAAGTCCTTTAATTGGTTTAAGGTATCCGACTACGTTCAGACCCGTGATTTTTAAAAAAGCGCATAAATGGATAATTTTTATGATATTTAGTGTCACTTACATTAGAATATATGCATAAAATTGTTTTAAGGACATTTTGACAAAAAAAATTTATTGAAGTATAATATTTTGGCAAAAAATTAACTTAGAATAATTTTTTTCCAAATATTCTCCTTTTGTTAAAAATGGTTCTATTATAATAATATCTTGCCTGTATATAGCTCAGACCTCTCTACAGTGGCTGAACTAGAATTTTTGAAAAATTCACATTATTTTCAGAGTTACCACCCATTGAAATAATTATTGGCGTTTTTTCTTAAAATTGCTCCCCTCTGTTGTCGTAAAATATGAATAAACCCATTTCTAAGTTATATATTTCAAAAATTCTAGTTGAGCCTCTGTAGAGAGGTCTGAGCTATATACAGGCAAAATATTATTATAAAAGAAACATTTTTCACAAAAGGAGAACATTTGGAAAAAATATTATCCTAAGTTAATGTTTTGCCAAAATATTATATTTAAATAAAAAAAAAAAAAATTTTAAATGTCCTTAAAACAATTTTATGCATATATTCTAATCTGAGTGACACTAAATATCATGAAAATTATCCATTTATGCGCTTTTGAAAAATCACGGCTCCGAACGCGCACGCGTAGACGGATACCTTAAAAGTACTATTAATCGTGGATTTTTTTTTTAATATTAAGAGATTTTTACGATACCACAAGGAGCACAATGTCATTTTAAAATACAAATGCAAAAAAAAAAGAATATGTACGGAAATATAAATTTTCTTACAGCATTTTTCATATTGCTTGAAGAATCGAGTTAAAAGATTGATTGTTCCTTATATAGGTATCCGAATTCCTTTTTTTTTTATGGAATCAAATTAATTCTACACAGGTGCTTCGCTCTAATATCTCCCAACCAGGGTACTGCAAATACTTGACATTTTAGAAACTGGGTGTCAATTATTCTTTCAAACACTATGTTTCATGTATTGCTACTAGCGAATGCAAATTTGAGTACTCATTACCAACATTTTTGTAGAGAATGTCATTGTAAGTATAGGGTGTTTTTTTTTCAGATAGAGAAGTTTAAGTTGGCATTACTTTCCAAGATGGCGACCGATTTAACAGCTGTCAAGTGATTTATTCTCAGTTTGGTTTGGCAATTCATCAAAACGATCATCAAGCAAGGCGTAGATTCGTCGAATGGGCCCAAAACAAGATTGCCGTTGTTCCCGATTTTCATACGCGAATTTTGTTTAGCGATGAGGCGCACTTCTGGTTGAATGGCTACGTCAACAAACAAAACTGCCGCATTTGGAATGAAGCTAATCCACAAGTGTATGTCGAAACACCGTTACATCCAGAAAAACTGACTGTTTGGTGCGCTTTATGGGCTGGTGGAATCCTTCTTCAAAAACGATGAAGGCCACAACGTTACAGTCAATGGTGATCGGTATAGAGCCATGATTACTAACTTTTTCATTCCTGAATGGAATAATCATGATGTCCAGGAGCTGTGGTTCCAACAAGACGGCGCAAAATGACACACAGCTCGTGCCACAATCGATTTATTGAAAGACACGTTTGTGACCGTCTAATTTCACGTTTTGAACCTGTGAATTGTCCTCCATTATCTTGTGATTTAACACCGCTAGACTATTTTCTGTGGGGCTATGTAAAGTCATTGGTCTATGCGTATAAGCCACAAACGCTTGACCATTTGGAAGACAACATTCGCCGTGTTATTGCCGATATACGGCCACAAATGTTGGAAAAAGTCATCAAAAATTGGACGTCCAGATTGGACTACATGCGAGCCAGCCGTGGCAGTCATATGCCAGAAATCATATTTAAAATGTAATGCCACAAGATTATCTTTCGAATAAAAAAAATTCATGTCAATTGAATAATACATCGTTGTTTTATTGCAATTTAAAGTTCTATACCTCTAAAAAAACACCCTTTAAAAAAAGTATATTTTTGTGTGCTTTTTTCCTGTCTTAAAATCTCTCTTGAATCTATGCTTTCCTATAGAATCATAACATAATTGCGAATATAATCATGTAATTATAAATATATTCTTAATTATAAATAACAATAATTATAATCGTAAAAACTCGATTAATGAGTATGAAAAGATACACAACTTTGCATTTTTGCGTTTCTTTTGAGTAAAACAGAATTAAGAATAATTACAATTACTTTTCAATTTTAAAGTGATTATAATTATATTTTAATCTACGGTTATTATATAAAAAAAAAAAAACTTATTAGTTTTCAGTAATGCACCATTCTTATCTATTCACGATTTTTTTTCAAAAACAAACATAGACATTTTAAAAAATTGAAAAAAGTAATTCGTAAAATTTTTGATGACGGTATAAACGTGTAACTTTAAAAGCTGTCTTAAATTAATTTAATAACAGAATATTCACTCATTACCAGCAGGACATTATGAATTTTTCAATTCCTACTATTATAGTTCACACTCACCCTGTATAGTCATGTATATATCTTGTTTAAATTTTCAATCGTAAATAAAATACTTTTTATTCATTTACTCAAGATCAAATACATTTTTTTAAACTTGCAGTCGATGACACTTACTTGATGTTAATACAGTTTATTTCAAATATTAATTCATTAATTAATTTTAATTAATTAATTATAGTATAAGAGAGAGATATTTCAGTCGATATTATTCCTCTAGACGGCAGCATCATTGGATAAACAGCGTTTGTTAAATTTGTGATGGAGATTCACCTTAACCTAAATAATCATATGCTAATTAGATGTCAGCATACCTTTTACACTGGTTTTAAGATACATTCTTACCTATTATATTCAACTTTTATCAAAAAATGTAATTACAAATTTAATGTGGTTAAAAAGTTTTTAATGTTGATTTAAAAGGTGCTTTGCCAATTAATATTGTGATTCTGTCATACGTATATACATATTAACATTAATTGTAAGTCTTTAATAAAAAGTAACTTAAATATTTTTTTCTTTCTTGACCTAAGTAGCAATTGACTTTAAATTTTTTCTTTATATTACTTGTTAGCACTTTACTGAAAGTAAATAAAAAGTAAAGTAACACACATAAATCTATTTATTAAAAAACTTTGATATAAATACTTTGTTTTTAAAACATAAAATATCTTTCTTCATGGTTCAGACAAATCAGCAAGGTGTGTAGACGGGCAGTGACACAAAAAGGGCATCGTGTGTAGACAAAAAGATCCTGAAAGCAAACTCTAACAACCGTTACAACAGCTGCAATCGAAATGCCGGTGCTTTATTGTGTAAGCCTTCGGAAAACTACTGGGAAGTCACCCGAAAGAAGAATTTTACCCAAAGGAAAAAGCACTGCAACCGATTGTGACAGAGAAGACGAAGACAAATGGTTCTCTCTATACAATCGATGAAGAAAGATGTTTTAGGATAGATCTTCTCATTGAAAGCTCCATTTCCTCTGTGTCTTGATATTAAGATTTTACTTGAAATATATACAGGAATTTTGTATAAAAGAAAAGTGTTGATTTATTGGCTTATTCGTGCAAGAAAATGATTGTTTTATGTTTGAAGCAACTTATGTTTCAATAAAGAGTAGAAATTAGAATAAAATTGTATATTTTTAAAAAGATAACTGCTTACTACAAATTTATCAAAGAATTATCTCATTGTGCTCCTTTTTGTTTGAATAAAAACTTCTTTATGTACACTCGGACCCTGATTAAACGAATTCATCGGGAACAATAATTTTGATCGTTAAATCGGGGCTATTCGTTACATCGGGGTCCAAACAAAATACATTTTTTTCATTTATTTTTTTGGAAATTCTACAATAAACTCAAACACAGTGGCGCAACAGTCCTTGAGGGCCAGGGCCTACTGTGCCTCTCTCAGTTTACCTGACCATTGGTAGCTAAGGTGCATGAGCAGATGTCCCGATCAGGTGGTCAGTCTGAAGCAAGACCCCCAGTGTTTAAGTCCCCAAGAAATCTTGGTACTCGTTTATCGACCCACTGCAGTAGGGATGAAAGGCTGAGTTGACCTTGTGCAACCCAGAAATAGAGCCCGGACCTGTGGTGTAGAAGCGCGATATGCTACCAATCGACCACTGGGCTTTATTCTGCAACAAGCAACTGCACAAAAAATATCCATTACTAGAAATTTTACACTTTTTATTCAACAGCTAAAAATACTATTAGCGGATTATTCTGCTCCAGCAAATTGGAAGTTTTAATATACTAACTGATAGATGTTTGATTCCCGACTCGAAAGAGTTCTTTTTTTCGACTTTATGCACAGAGAAGAAAATACTGCGGCATTTACATCCTGCTGCATAAGTTACGTTTCCACAGTTTCCAAACAATGTAAAGAATTTTTATTAGGGTTTCATTCCCAATTTCTGCATCAGAACCGCTATCCATTGTCTCTGAAAAATCAACAGTTCTCTGAAACTTGGTTACACTGGTAAGCAGTCTGTCATCAAATATAATAAAATCATTAAAATCTTAAAGCATTCCCCTGCGTTGTGGAATGGGATGAGATAAGAAAGGAGTTTCCTGTCCTATTCAAAACTCGCACGATATGTTACACTCATGACTCATGTGCACCTGTTAAGTCCAATAACTCTCTACCCTTGGCCATCAAAATTGGTTACTTACAAGAATTTTTTTCCGGTTCCGGACAGAAAGGGTACCATTTGAGAAAAAAAATCTAATTTTTTTAACAGAAAATAATAAAAAAAACAAATTTTAGCTGTTGAAATAAACCATTGATTCAGGGTTTATTATTCCTTAAATAGAGGTTTTCGTCTTCATTTTAATTGTGTAAGGGAAAAAATTCGCTAAAAAGGGGTTCGTTAAATCGGGGTTCCGACTGTATATTCTTCTCTTAACTTTTAAAAATTTGTTATCTTTTATGCCGAGTAAATTTGTAAATAAGAAGGATTGGATTAAATAATGAAAGTAAAAAAGATTTAAAACGTTACTTTTTTACACATGACTTAGTTAAATCCGTTTCCCCTTGTTTGTTTGTTTTTTAAAAGTTTTCGATTAACTGTATTTTCTTGGTTCACTAGATTGATTTGAATGATTGTAAAATTAATCATTTTCAAAGCTTCAAATTTTCTATTAATTACATAATTTTTTGTTCTAATTTGTGAAATATTCTTCGAAACTGCACCTAAGTAAAACTTCCTTTTCCGTAAGCAAATGTATGTTCATTGAAATTATTGTATTTATAAGCATTGATTTCATAAGTAAGAGGACATGAGTGTGTGTTCTTTAGTCTTGCTTTAAATTACTTATACAATCCTAGATTTCTCAGGAAGCAAGACTTATATTCTGTTACTTAACCTAATTAATATCCTAAATAGTTTATTAATAAAGGGAAGTCTGTAGGCTAAAACACTTCAGATTATTCTGAAATGTACCTGTGCAATACTATAGTATTTTGAAGTAATTTATCCGATGTATTGCCCCAGGCATTTGAAAAAATTGTACTCTTTTGGAACTACAATCCTTTAAGTTCAATAGGTATGTCATTCCTTTTTTATGTTAAAAGTTCACGTTATATACGCCGGATTTTACGATAAATTCTTGAACTATTCCTGTGAAATTCCCTTTCAAAAGTAATGAACATTTACAAATAATATTTTTGTGAAAGGAGATTCTATTTTGAACTCGTAAAAAAGCGTTCGTCTTTGAAAGCTGCGTCAACAAAATCTTTGAGAGCTTTGTAGACCTTCCCAATTTTACAAAATGGCTTGTTATTTAATAGTGTCAACTCTATTAGTTAACATTTGTAAAAGATATCAAGCATGCAAATCCGAAAATTGATCCAAGCTTTGGTTATGGCCTAGTATAAAGTGTATGGCACAACAGTACTTTATACAAAGTACTTCACTTAATTGAAGAGAAAGTACTTTTATGGTAATTCACAAATATAAATTATAGATACGCTCTAATTGCTTGTTTATTGGTGAAAGGATATTTTTAATACATTATTTGTGTGGTTTATGCAAACTTTACAAACATAGTTTCTTCCCTAAAAACTAATTTATGGTACAACAGATATCTTCGATATAACACGAGGTCAGGCCTTCAGGATTAAACTTATAGTAAATTTAAATACGCAGTGTGAGTATTAAATAACCGGACTAGTCTTCAAAATTAGCTTTATTGAAAACAATGTAAAAATGCCTTTTAATCCCTTGCAACATTCTCCTCTTACCTATCAATATAAAGCTGCATACGAGTTTTCCACCGTTCGAATCCGTACTGCGACTCATTTGGTGTCATCACCTTCTGTAAGTGTACCGTTTTTACCGTTACCTCTCTACAAACTGAAAATGTGTTTCCATCAATGCATTTTTTCGCTTAAAAAAACAGGATGTAGTCGTATGGTGTGAGATCAGGGAAGTACAGTGGAGACTCAAGCACAGTAATGCGTTTGTCCACCTAGAACTGTTTTTATAGTGGTGCAATGTGCACCAAGGCGTTGTCTTGGTACAAAATCCACTTGTTGTTGCTTAAGATATCTTACCTTTTTTCCCCTCATTCTTTCTCTAAACTTTCTCAGGTCTTCAATGTAGTACTGCTGTTTTTCCGTTTGGCCTCTACGTACTATTCAATCATGTTGATGCCATTAATATCGAACAAAAACAATGAGCATCATCTGTTATTGATGTCATAGATCGGCAAGAACCTTCATCCTTTTCAGCAACATCCCGATCTTCCGAAAATTATTTGTGCCATTCAAAAATTTTATTATGTGGCATGCATATCTCCAAACACTCCTTTAATATTTTAAAACGTTCAGTTGGAATTATTTTTTTAAACTTTACGAGGAATTTCAAATATATGGGCAGCTTGATCTTTTTACATTTATCATAATCACGGCACTTTGACACAACAACGTTTTTCGAAAAAAAAAAAACAAGGAGGAAAATCAAACTGAACTGGATAGAGAGATGCTGAACGTCCCACTAGCTCTGGAAGGATAAAGGTCAAATATATTCTATTCCCACTCCTTCACAGTAAGCCTAACAAATGCTAGGGTATGCACAATCTGGGAATTTAATTGCCATGCCTTGCAGTTCTAGAATGCAAGAATGTCTTTTACAATGAATTAAAAGCCAGAAAAGTCCGTTTAATTGATTAATTAATTTGCAAACATGAGAAATGTAAAAGCCTTGACTTGTGACATAAACAGGATAATAATTCATTTAATATAAATAAGAACCAAAAGTGGAACTTGCAACTAAGAGTTCAAGTACAAATTAAACTATAAGTAATTCGCCTAAATCTAACCAATTCTTCTTAGCTTTACTAGGGCTTCCATTTTCACTGTAGGAGAAAATGCACAAATTATCTTTTCGGCTAACTACTTGTAGCTAAGCCACATTTGCTTTCTTAAGTTTATTTAGGCAATTATGTAAAGAACTGAAGTGAATTACATTTTCAAAATTTGTATGTAATAATATTCGTTGATGATGTCTGTAAGATAAATCGAAATTGTTAACAGAAGAATTTAATTGAACTTTTTTTCTCTTAAAGAGAACATTTTACCAACCACTATTGAAGCCGATAATGCTTTTAAGCTTAGCATAAATTCTACTTTATGAGCTCTTACCTGCAACTCAGGTTTGTTTCCATTTTCTATTAAGTTAATATTATTCTGATTGCCATCTTAAAACTATAAAAAGAGTTTTGCCTTTGCTATATCTCTAAAGCTGAGATTTTATTAATTATTCAATGTTTTGTTTTCTCAAAATATTAATATATCATCCGAACAGCACAAAAGAAGAAATATTTACAAATTTAGAAAAAAAACTATTAATTTCGCTTTTTTTCATAAATACATAAAAGTTTTTCAAAGGAAGATGCACTAGACTAGAGAAGTAGATGTGATGAACTGAAAGAAAATCATAACGTTGAATCAACAGCAACACCATGGAAAGAGACCGTTTGGGGTGGTCTTGAAGTGTCTGTGTTGGGAAACATTATACTGAACGTATGAACGGCCCTCCATAATTTCGACAGCTACCCCCTTACTTAAGATCATTGCTGCGATGAACTTATCCTCCCACATCTGAGTCTATTTCGAAGTACTATAGGTCCTAACTTTATTTTTGTGGAAGGCAATGCGCTTCCACACAGGACCTCTGTTGTTGAAAAGTTTCTAAAAAGTGAAGATTTCTGCAAAATGGATTGGCTAACGTGCTCCCCTGATTTAAATCCCTCCGAGCATGTGTGTGTTTGGGTTATCAGCAATTTAGAATACTCAATTCAGTTTACTTCTTTGCATTTTTGCGTAAAAGTTTTTGAAATGAAGTTATACTGAAGAAGTAGAAAAAAATCCCAAAGTTGAATCAACCCAAATAAAAACGAAATGGCCAGGATTAATTCATTTTTAATCACCCATTATTTCGTTAGATTTTTAAAGAATGTTATGTTTAACTAGGCGTATTAAATAGCAATAAAACATTCTAGTAAAATAAAGGCACATTTCGCATTGTAAATAGTACAAATATATAATATATATATATTCTAAAAACATTCTTCGGTAAAAAAAAATTGAAAAAATTCCCCCCAAAAAAAAAATGTTGAGCCGACCAAAGTTATTTTAAAAGTGATAACAATCAAAGTATGCAGAAATAAAGTATTTCCGAATGCGTAAAGGCAAAATATTTTAAACATTTATTTTTAGGATTAATTAAAAATTAATTTATGAAGCTCAGTTTAGTGCATCTAATTATAATACTTGACTAGTCAATGGAATAAAAATAAATAATATGTTTAAGTATTAAGTTTTCAATTCTGTCAATAAATTTAATCTGTCGTTTTTAAAGAATTTCAGAAGCATGCAATAAAGGTATTAATTTTTTTTTTCTTATAGATAAAAAATTTTAATTTACTTAATAAAAATTCCGTTTCACGCAAACATAAATTCGTCTGATGACTAAATAAGATTAAAAAAAAAAAGATACAACCATAATCCACTAGAAAACATTTTCTTTCGAAAACCATTTTCTAGAAACATAAAAAACAATACAGACATTTTAAGCATCAAAACCTTTCCCGGAATTAACCACGGAATGATTTTATATTTTTGCAGTCTATAAATTATCTGGCGAAAGAGATTAATATCTTGTCTTAATTCCAAACTTTTTATATATAATATTTTCTACAAGTTTATATCTGTTTCTTTCACCATGTGTGTGTAACATATGTCAGTCCTAATCTTGACTAATATTTTGTCTTACATAGGATTGGATGCGGCGAACCGATTTGACGTGCGTTTGTTCCTTAATCCCCCTATCTTGCCATACTCGATTTCTTTAGAAAACAAATAAAAGAGATAGTCTGCTAAAACTTGTACGATTTACTGCTCCCGAGTCAAAAGTTCGTGGTTGTTTATGACGGGGTGTAATTTCACAAGTACTTCAAAACATATGGCGATTGATTGAATATCGTCTGAATGTCTGCGAAGCATCCCCTTCCCCGTCAGAAAAGGGGCATGTGGAATTTATTAATGCTCTCTAGAACCTGTTAAAATAACTATTTTCTCTATATTTTAGCAATGGAAATATTTGAGACGAAGTAATTCAAGTTTAAGAGACGTGTGAAGAAAATTTTGCAAGAAATCCATTTGAAAGTAAGGGGAGATTTTATTTTATTGTGAATGAATTTAATCATACAAAACACGGTTTTTAAATCATATAGCAAAAACGGATTGTGTTTCCATACAGGCATTATTTTTAAAAAGTTCGAAACATATTTCAGTAAAAGAAAATTACTGTCATTCAATGTTCTTTATTAAGTTATTTAAATATTTGTAGGAAAATAGTTAATTTCTGAGAATAGTAGGAAAATAATTAATTTTTGAGAATACAAATTAAAAAAGTCTTGCAATAGAAAAATACTAAGCTGTTAAACATTACTAATGCAAACTTCAAATTTATTAAAATTCTAAAATTATTCCTGCCACACACACAAAGTTTTTTTTCCGTTTCAATATTACTATTTTTATATTTACCACTTTTGCCCATTTATAATTTTATCGCCCAGAACATACAAATGTCTTATACTAGTTTCTTTTTCCTCTAAACAAAGACATAATAATTATTTACGAAAAAGAAAGGTAAACTATTATTTATTAACTGCTCTAACAAAAAATATTTACACTTGCATTTATGCTATTTTCAGAACTTCCAATTAAAGATTATACACTGCTGGACAATTGCGAAGGACGGATAACACTATCATCCATAGCAACCACAAAATGAAAAGGAAGAAAAATCAGGAAATTAGAATAAGTGCAGGATATTAGTAAGAATATGAGTATGCAAATTTTTCCACGTCTGTTCATCACGTGGTAGCGTTCATAGCTTTAAAGGTTTTGACGCGCGTGTGGACAGTTGTTGTTTCAAGTCAAAGTTTTACAGGAAAGATTTAATAGACGAACTTAAAATTTTGGCATGTCTTCCGACATCACATAGGTGATTTTATGCGTGGCCGAATTATTGGAAAGATCGAAGAAGAGCGAAAAAAATAACAGATATTGCCAGGGGAGTTCGACATCGCTCACAGCGTTGTTTCACGGCTGTGAAGTCATTTAAAACTACTGGAATGTGTAGTAGACGGCACGGGGGAGGTCGTGTTAGAAGTACGACGCCTGCAGAAGACAGATATATCGTCGTATCAGCAAAAAGGAACAGGCGCACCACAGCTCAGCGGGTGGCAAATCAGTTTCTTGCTGCCTCAGGAAAGCAGATCTCCCGAAAAACTGTTGCCAGACGTTTGAGGGGGGAGGACTATACGCACGCAGACCTGTTGTGTGTGTCCCATTGACCAGACAGCACCGTACTGCCCGTTTGCAATGGCGTCGTGAGCATCACAATTTGGACTGAACAGGACTGGGCATGCGTACTATTCTCAGATGAGAGTAGGTTCAGTCTGTCATCGGATTGTAGACGCCAACTGATCTGGCGCGAGAATTGTGGTACTGCTTATCGTCCAGAAAATATCAGGAAAAGGACCGATATCCGACATGCAGTATCATGGTGTGGGCCCGGCATCATGATCAATGGCCGCGCGCCTACATGTGGTTGCAGAGCTCTGACTATGACGCGCCAACGATACATTGATGAAGTTCTACTTCCTCCTGTTCGTCTTTCCGTGAGGTACTTTGTCGGTGATAAATTTGTTTTTATGGACGACAACGCAACATGTCATCAGACTGCCCCTCGCTGTTCAGGATTGTCTGAACAGCGAGGGTATTCAACGTCTCGGCGTATAGCCAGCGCCGTTCTCCAGATCTAAACCCCATTGAAAAATGTGTGTGGGATGCTGTGGGAGGCAATTTGCTGAATCGAAACTATCCTCCGACAAACAAGAACACCCTCATCCGTGCACTCCTGAAGTGCCGGGATAAATTGCCTCAACAACTGCTGGATAATGCTGTGCAAAGTATAATTTTTGACGATATTGAATGTTGCATCCACTCACGGTGGACATATCGTACTGATACCTTTCTTTGGAGTGCCTGTGACTTTTAGATGCATTGTTCCATTCTCCGTACGCCAGATCAAATGAACATTTTTTTCTTTCAGATGTTTCACAGCTTTTGTACTTTCCAGAACAATAAATATTCTTTATTCTAATGTGAATAAAGTGGTGTGGTACACAGTGTGGTAACATATTTTATCCTACTAGGCCTCATGTCTCGCTTAATGTTATGCTACATAGCAATTTGTGACCCGTCCTTAGCAATTGTCCAGCAGTG
>BMAU01006760.1:0-11187 GCA_019973935.1 Trichonephila clavipes
ACATATATATGTGGGAGACAAAAAAGGGGTCCAAGACATTTGTCTGATTTAGTTAAAACTTAACAAAAATTAATTAAAAAGGTAGCTATTCTACCAGATAGGTTTCCATGATGTGACGACAGGGAACGCCTGCTCGCACCTCAGTCTTTCTCCGTTCTTTTTTCTCAATCGTCAAAGTTTTTGGTTTCACTTTTCATCAGCTGCGCCTGCGCGCGAAGACTGCGTGCTTTGTTAGAGATTCAAGTGGATGACGACTACAACCGATTTCACATATATATACATATATATATATATATATATATATATATATATATATATATATATATATATATATATATATATATATATATATATACATATATACATATATATACATACATTTAATTTTTTCAAAAATATAATTTATTATTCTACTAATATAAAATTACTACAATGTAATAATGATATACATTTAACTTTATAAAATCAACTTACAGCTAGCTATTAAAGCTATTATTTTAGAAAATAGCATGCGCAACGTGAAATTTAATTAATATTTCTTATAGAAATGTTTCTTATTTTCATATGCTTATAATTTTTTAAAATTATGATTATATTTTAAACATTTTATACTTTTCTGAAGCTCCATTCCTTTATAAATAATGTGTTAACGGTTCGAATTATTTAGTTTAATTTTATAGAGTTATATATATTTGAATATTTTTGATACTTTCAGCCCTCTGAAAAAGTTAACACCCCTGAGACCTCTTAAGGTAATAGTAGAAGGAGAATCCACCCCGGAATAGTGGAAGCAGAAGCCCTTAGAGCTGAACGAGCTATCAGGTTGTGACCCGTATCATACAAAGAAATTTAAGCAATATAAGTACCTTCTATAATTTAGCTATCTAAATTCGGGTTAAGATTTCTTATTGTTCTCAAGGTTTAATTATAAACGTGTATTTCGTAAAGTGTTAAAAGCTGAATATATATAAAATTAGTTATTCTAAGATCATGTCTGCTTCTTCCTCGAATCCTTCCACACCCGCGACCCTCGGGTCGCGACAAGGTATAAAAAGCCCCCTACTAATGGGACTTGTAGTACCCTTTGAGCAAATTTCAACTTTTTATTTACGTATTTTAAAATTATATTTTTAGCATTTTATACAATATTTATATTCAAGAAAATGATACCAGATGAAAATTTTCATATATTATTCACACAATTTTAAAAATTTAAATTTTTTGAAGAAAATTGGGGGAAAATTTTAAAAATCCTACTCCTTTTGTAAAAATTAATTTTTTGACCTGAAATTTTTTTATAATATTCTTATGGATGTTTAAACGGCTTTAGGGATCGATTTTAGAATAACTTCATTCGTTTTCGAGAAAATAAAATGTTGATATACAGGCTAAAAATCGAAAAAGCCAACATGTCTTACATTTTATTTATTTTTAAAAAAGTATTCAGTTTATAGCAAAACGGATCCCTAATTTTTATTACATGCTTATTTTTAACACGCAGGAAAAAAAATGGAAGTGATTGGTAAATAATTGTCGAAGTAGCATATTGAATGCACTAAGGTTTCGAAAAACACAAACTGAGAAAACCAGTTTAAAAGTTTATAATTCTGAAAAATAATTATTATAAGCTTAATTAAACTTAAAATACCACTTTAAGATATTAGTTATACGTTTTTCTTTAAAAATAATTGCATTTTCATATGTTTTCAACCCCACATTTTTATAAATGATCAACTTTTAGAGAGTACTACTTGCACAAGAAAATTCAAGAAAAAGGTAAAAAAATTTTTTTTTTCTGTTATGACAGAAATTTTAGCTGTTTTTCTTCTTATAATATTAAAGTATTACATTTGTATGAAAAATATATCAAGAATAAGAACTGAAATTATAAAATTTTTAATATAGAATACTTAATTTAAAAATTTTACATGCACACATTTCACAAAAGAAAAAAAAAAAATGATTGTATGCATTGCCTCGGAAATATTCTGCTTTATAAATTGCACATTATTTTTTTAATGTTATTATTTCTCTTTATAAATTAGATTTTTTCAAAACCCTTTTTTTTTAGCTTTTCTTCTAAAAAGGGGATGTGGCTGAATTGCCTAATTTGTTTCAAATGAAGTTTTATTCAACTTCTAACTTTCTGACATGCACAAGTGATATATCAATTGAAAGATAGTAATGCAAAGAATAAGATTAAATGATAAAAAAACGGTAGGTTTGTGATTTTAGGGGTACCAAGTCCTCTTTAAATAAAAAGTAGTCAAATATAAAAATGAGGAAATAGATAAGTTATAACAAATAAAAACAAAAAACACCTAACCTTAGACCCCATCTTGGGCATTTTAAGTCTACTCTAGCAGAAGTGTAATTTCGTACTTATGTGAATCTAATATCATAATAAAATCAAAAAATGTTAATTATCATCTCTTTTACCTTATATCTTTTAATTAACTCATTAGTTATCGTAAGATTAACTATAAGATAAATCTCAATTTCATAAAACGAAAAGTAAAAAATTATAACGTCGGTATGTCCAATGGTGAAATCGTGTGTTTAGCAGACTGAAAAACGCATTAACGGAGCCCAACTGTACTTCAAAAAGAATAATTATGGTTTTAAATTCAAATATTTTTAAGACCCAGAGAGTTATGAGTTTAAAAACTAACCGAGTAATAGAAAGTTAAATCGGAACATTTTTTTTTCTGATTAAAAAGTGTTCCATTATTATATCTGATTTGGATATCTGTTTGAAAAGCAGCCTATTTTTTTTTTTTTTTTACTACGCTGCTCATTTTTTTCTTAATTAATCAATTTTTCCTGGTCTCCTTCACTGTAATGATGAACGCGTTTTCTATTAACATCTTTAAAGGAAATACGATGGCTATTTTTAAGTAAGGTCCGCTTGTTTTTTTAAAGAATAACGACAATATTTTTGTTTCAAAAACCTTTATTTTAGGATTGTGCATACTTTTGTCTATTTTTCTACATAGTTGCAGAGTTTATTGATGCACTTGTTATACCTTAGAATGAAGTTTTGAAAAACCTCTTCACACTTCAAGAGTTCACGGCCGCTTTTCCCTTTTTCGTTGTCACTGAAACGCTTCCCACCAAGGCTGTGTTTGAGGTACTGGAAAGGTGGAAATCTCAGGAGCGAGGTCGGGTCTGTATGATGCATGGCCCCAAACCTCCCAGCCAAAAGATTCGATTCACTCCCGAGTTGTTCGAGAAGTGTATGACGGACTCGTCGCGCTTTCCATTAATTGTCCTCTTGGGTTCTTTGGAGCCGAATAAGGCAAAATTCTTTCCAACCAAATCGAAGCGAAGCGTGTTATGCAAATTAAGAACTTTTAAATAGCTGAAGTTTAGGTAAGCAGTGTGACCTTTTGGGAAGTGATTATGCTAATCTGTGTTTGAGCGCGTAAACTAAAGTTTGAGAAGTTAAACGTATTTCAGAGTTCAGTCATTCGTGCCAGTGCGTTCAAGTCAAGGTGGATACCATTCCACTCGAGGTAAAGAAAAGTCATTTAGGATCGAGAGTTGCTGCTACCAAGATATAGAGGTAGGATCGTTCTATTACTACTAGGAACTTTGTACATACAAAAGATTAGGAGTAATCGGTAAAGTTAAATATAGTGGACAGGGTCACGCTTATTTTGTAATACGTATTGTGTGTTTCTTCACCTCAGATCCGCTAAGTTTAAATATATATATTATCACCGTATAGTGTTTAAGTTAAGATCCTAATAAAGATGTGACGTCTTACGCGTCTTTGCTTTAACAAGTCCTTTGGGTTCTTTGGACCAGAATTAATGGCAACTCTTTTCCAACCAAATCCAGGGAAACGAGATGTGAAGAAGAGATGCAAATAAACGGATTTTAAATATAGGATCTTAGAGTAAGCGTGAGGGGGCAATGTAAAGGAATGTTAGACAATTGATGTGCGTTGTGGCAGTTGATGATTATTGCAGTTCGTAGTTCAAGATTGATTAAGTTCTACGTGTCGTGGATAAACATATTGGTGTTCGACTAGAAGATAACCGTCAAGAAGCTGCATCCTATTGCAGATAAAGACAAGTAGCATTACGGAATAATATAAGGTAGGATTGATTACACTTTATTAGAATTGAGGGTTAGGTGGTTCGCTTATTGAGATTGGTCTGAATTAGATTTGATCATATTATATATATATATATATACATACATACATATATATATATATATATATATATATATATATATATATATATATATATATATATATATGTGGGACGGGTGTCTAGGGGCAATGATATAATTCTTAACGAAAGAAAGCATGAACCAAATTTAAAGAACAAATCAATTTATTAAAGTAAGAAAACAGATTATATTTATAGATTTAAATTGCTTACAAGAAAATAGATTAAAAGTTAATTCGGAAAGAGAACAGGATTCACCTATAGAGATGGGGGCGTCAAACATTTCTAGGTTTAAAGAAATGCCGTTTCTGAAGGCCAAGAGGCATCGAGCTCACTCCGTCGTGTCCGGTGTGCGAGTGAAGGCAAGCAAGCAAAAAACGATCCCGCGCTTAGGGATTATAAGCGCTCGACGTCATCGCTCGAATCCCTGATTGGGCATTGAGATGCCTCATGCGTTTGACGTCAGACGCTCCGAGTTCCTCGATTGGCCTCTAAATTCAATTCAGTTCGTTTGAGGCCACCATCTCCTACATATCTCTCTCTCTCGAAGTACACTGGAAATTAAAAATATTCTAATTATTCGGAAATCGTAAAGAATACAGATTTCCTACATATATATATATATATATATATATATATATATATATATATATATTGTGTGTGTTGCTTATTGAGTCATCGTAGATTCTCTCATATTAATTATTATAATTATATTTGTTAAAGGTTTAAAAGTTGAATATCTTAATAAAGTCATATTAAGATAATGTTTGATCCAGTTCTTTCACTAACCCTACACCTCTAGCTCACGCTGATATTTCGAGGGATGCACTTCCAAGGGGAGGTACATCACAAAGATATTAAGATTATGACAACGCCTGGTTCTTCATTCACTCCACACCCCCAGTTCACGAGGATAACTTAGTAAGGCAACGCCCGCGGGCTAATGCTGCCCACAAGTGGGTGGCCTTACATTATCGTGGAGGAGCAAAAACATCTTTTGACAGCATGCCGCGCCGTTTTGTTTCAATGCTCTTCGAGCTTCTGTAGAGTTGCACACCTGAGTTGATCGTTGTTCCTTGTGGCATAAAGTCCACCAGGCAAAACACTACGCCATTCCCAGAACACTGTTGCCATAATCTTGCGCTTTGACAGCGTTTGGTTGGCTTTGACCATGACGGGAGGGGATGTTTGTCGCCATTCCATAGACTGTTGCTTTGATTCCGGGTTGAAATGGGATACCCATGTTTCAATCTCCAGTAACAATTCGATTAAACATGTCATCCCCTTCTTCCTCGTAACGAATGAAAAGTTCAATGGAAATGGCAGACCTCTTCTCTTTGTGTTCCGCTGTGAGTAGTCTCGGGTACCCACCGAGAACACAATTTTTAAAGTTGAGGTCTTCAGTCACAATTATGCACCACCGACCGAAAAATGTCCGGAAATTTCAATGACAGAGTGGTTATCGTGAAGATCTCCTGTTCTCACGAATTTTTGTTCCAAATACTTGCATTAAATCATCAGTGATTACAGAGGGCCGAGCAGAGCGTTTTTCGTCATGGACGTTTGTTCGCACATCTTTAAACTTCTTGACCCATTTTCGACCTTTGCTGTCACTCATTGTTTCTGTGCCATAAACTTCTGTTATTTGGCGATGAATGTCTGCAGAACCGACATATTTCTAGCAGTCAAAAATAGTGATGGGGGCCGCCGGTCCCTAGGCTTGCAACCGTAATTTTTATATCTGCCCTGTTGTTGTTTTACAAGAAAAGGAATTTCTGGGAGCGCCTCTCACCCCACCGGGGTGACGCGTTTCCCACGCCTGAAGAAGGCAATGTACCCATAAATACATCATGGTTTGGGTTGTTTTTTGGGAATTTCCCGCGTTTTGGGGAGTTATCGATGCCGCGATATCCCCTCCGCTGACTCCAGACCAATCAGAAAAGCTGATTGTGTTTCGAAAAAGATTCCTCTCCAGAATACAGAAGTAAAACCGCCGCGAAATATAAGCGCATGCAGGATTTAAGTGAGACACTCTCTGACACAAATTTTATCACCGATTGGTCTGACGACCCGTTTTACGAACACCGAGATTGGAGACTCTCGAGAATGGCCACACCAAAGATTTCTCTCTCTCAGATCCTAATTCAGTTAAGTAATCATGTATATCTCCATAGTATTTAACGTAATTTCAATCTTATTGTAAATAAATTAAGTGTTAATTTAAAGAACGGTCTTTTAATTTATGTCCTGTTTTATTTGTCTTTAAAGATCTAATGTTTAAACGTAAACTATAGTGTGACGCCAAATGATAAATTTAGAACCGGGTATTATAAAATGGATAAGAATAAAATTAAATTAATTTAAGTTAAACGGGCGTCGCATTATCTGGTGCGTGACCAGATTTAAAATTTTTTTTTTTGGTCGTTAGAAATTTTTTTTACATCCTTTGAGTTAGAATTTTTTTTTTTACATTTTTTTATATAAACGTTTCTTGATGGATCATCAGGACAAATTTTCATCTCGTGTGCTACTGTGTATTTATGTATTGCTTGAATTTGATACTGTGAATTTTTTTTCTTGCAGTTTTGTCAGAGAGTCCGGGGTGCAACGATGACGCAGGCATTGTGCTCTTTAATTTTTTCTCTTTCAATATTGATGTGAATTTTCTCTCTGTGCATGTATTTACGCGAGAGCCGATTAGTTAAGTTTCATTCAAAGTTAAGAGTTCATGAATTTCTGTTGCCTTGCACGAGTGCTTGAATTTTGTTTCAATTTAACGGTTTTCGTTGTGAATTAGATTCGCTAGAAATTTTGTCTTAACTAATAATTAACAAACATGCCACGTACACGACAATCAGACCCCCTTTTTGACGCAAACGGCGTTCGAGAAAATTTATCCCTGAGTGATCTAATTCCAATGTACGACGGAGGTGAATCGTTAGGAATACGCAGGTTCTTGGGAAAATAAACGATGTTGCGAATTTAGGCAAGTGGTCAAACGATGAGAAAGTAACAATTCTAAAATTAAAATTAACGGGAATAGCTGAGGAATTTTTTTTTTTTCTATCCGACCCAACACATAGTCAATTGACAGAATATAACGATATCGCAAAGAATTCTTATTGGAAGATTCGAAAAAAGCTGTACCTTTATCAACGCGTCTCCAATTATTTTCATCGTGTATCCAGGGTCCTTCTGAGCGTACAGGAATTTGCAGCACGCATCAATAAACTGGGAACACAGATTTCCAGTCAGGAAATTCGGCTCAAAATACCGCGGTGAGAAATGCGAATGACCAATTGTTACAATCTCGGTTTATAAGTGGTTTAAGAAATGACATACGCCACTTTGTTCTTTCCCGTGATCCTTGAATTTAGAGGAATCAATCAATGCGGCATTGATAGAAGAGCAGAACATGAAATTAAACCAAATAGCTAGCGAAGAGAGATGTTTTCAGTTTTAAAATATCGTTATTAAAAAAGAACAGATATATGAATTCCCCCCAACGATGCCAATTTTTCATGAAAATTAAGATTTTTTTTGTTCGAAAATGTGACTCGAGTCTGGATTATGCTTATCAATGTGAATATCAAATAATTGTTTTTGCCTAACTCCTCCCCCCCTCGAAACAAACTCTCTCAAAATCTCTATACAAATATAGTTTTTCTACACTCTAAAATTTGTTTGATGTCCTACATCGCTTCTCCTGACATGATTAATGATTTATGTATTGAAAATGCTTCAACAATAAAAAAAACTATTCTTATTTTAAATTTCTTGATTTTGTAGAGCTCTAAGCATTTTTGAATTTTTTTTATTTCTTTATTTTGCATTAATCTGTTTTCCATACATTCGAAAGAAATTCTTATTTCCATTCGAAGCACCTCATTCTTGTTTTCTATTACTATTAAAATATGTATCGACGACGAAGCACCATTTTTATTGTATTAGAAAGGTTCTATCAGTGATAAAAGCTACAAATTTATGCATTCTCTTACACAATAATTTGCTGTTGATGGAAGTAAATGTACTTAGGTCTAGTGCGATACTTTAAGAGAAACACTTTATTCATTAACTTGTATGTTTCTCCTACATAAAGATTGAAATTCAAAGAGCTATCAGTCATCTGTCGCTAACAAGGTTATTGTTAGTGTTTTTCAAGCATAAAAGATGTTTATCAGCTGATTTCTCTGGCTTCTTAAGACGATATGAGACTCATGCAGTATATTTATCGACATTATTAAGTTTAAAGTTGCTAGTTTCTTAAAGAAGTTAACTTCAAAGTAGCTCGTGAATAGAATTAAATCTGTTCACTTTCATTTTGAGAATTTTAAGAATTGTCATTTCCTGATTCAAACTGAATTCTCTCTGGTGTATAAACAATAAAAAACACCATTTAGAATTTTTCTTCATGTTAATCACTATTTCTCATCTCTGCTTCTGTGCAAGACACAGGCACAAATAATCAATTTTATACACCTTCAAAATAAATAGGAAATTTCTATTCAGATATATGTGTTAAAATGTTGGCACTGGATCGAAGAAAACTTCCTTAAAAAACCCACTTCCCCAAAAATTAGGATTACAACTTTGCCCGATACAATAGAACCACCAAAATTGAAACCTGATCTCGAATCGCCTTTTTACTCCTCGTGGTTTTATATTAAATATAAAATTATATCGATAATTATATCTAAATATCAGGGTGTATTAGGTAAAATTGTTTTAATCACGAGGTTAATGTGTGTCTTTGATAGTTATAACAGTTATGTTGGAATCTCTTCTGTTTCACCGGTGCAAGTGATAAAGTACACCAAGAATGATACAACCGGCTGGCAGCGATGAGTGAGTAAATATTAAGCTGTTCAGATACTCGAGGGATTTTGGCGACGGGATCTCCGTAATTTCGAACCATGGTCAAGTGACGAGGACGACACGTGAGCTTGCACCACCTCTCCTAACTTCCACCGCACCAACGGGAGGATGTTTGAGCTCCGACAGATTTAACGTGCATCCGCTCCCTACACGGCGGGTATTTAGCGGTACTTGGCTCGAACTCATGACACGCCGCCACGAGTCTGTTACCTTGACCACTGAGGCTACCACGGCCATATAACTGACGTCAAATGGAATAATATTCCAGCTGAGTAATCTTCTACCACCATATTTACAAATCAAATCGTGGTCTTTTCTTACCAGTAACGTATTTTCATAATATATCAAAAATGGATGATATAAACCAAAGAAAACTAGTAATTCTTAATATTTTTTATATGTATATTATGTGTTGTCGCCAATGCCAACTTGGCGAGATTTGCGATCGGCGAAAGGAAAAGTGCCCAATTATTCTTAATTAAAGTGCTCCACATCTCGTGTTTTAGCAAAAGCTGAATGAAGGAAGAAAATACTGATGGGAGGCCGCCGGTCCCCAAGATACAATTGCAGGTTTTATATTTGCCCTGTTTACGGGAAACGGATTTCTAAGGAATTTGGGGTGCGTCGTCAGGTCAACGGACTCTATGGCGGGCGAAGCTGTATCCTTGCACATAGCTTGTCGACCAATCGGGATGGTAAATTTGACCGCCATGAACTTTGAAGCGGATGATTTTCCGAGAGTGGTGCCGGTCGACCTGTATAAGCGGTTGGCGCGCGAATTCTTGGGGCTTTTTACTCCCTCTTACGTCTGCCAGAAAACCTCTCCAGTCAGGAAGCGCGCACTTCGCTACCCGATGTCACCCCTTCGTCAGCTCTCTCCTCTCATTTCAGACTAAGTAAACACCTCTGTAACATTTAACGTTTCTTTCACATATGTCTATTTAATAAAATTAATTGTGTACTTCAAGAACCGGCTTTTTAATTTAGAGTACTGTTTTGTTGTCTTTAGAGATTTAGTGTTTAATTCTTATCTTAAGTCATGATGCGATGTCAAATTAAGAATCTGGGTTTTTCGTCTTGGCAATTAAATAAGTTTTCATCAGCGTCGCATCATAATGGTGCCGTGATCAGTCAGTCGGAAATTTTTTTCTTTTACATCATCTGATGTCGCGAATTTTTTTCTTGATGGGTCACCGAATAATAAGTCCTACTTAATCTGTTAAACATGTAAAATTTTTTATTGTGTGCTATTCCAGTTAGTGAATTTTTTTCTTGCAGTAATTTTTTTATTATTTAGATACTTAGAGATGTTGTTATTGTATTTCTTTTTCTTATGCTCTTTGTTAGTATATGTATGTGTGTATTCATAATCTTAACTGATCTAGCTATGATCTCAATTTCTTATGTGTTGATATGTTTGTATTGTGGATTTTAGTGTGTTCGAAAATTCTTTTCCTGTTTAATTAATTCGAGTGTATATTGTCATATATGGAGTACGTGTTTCGTTGCTAGTTAACAATTTTTTTTTTGGCCCGAATGTTTGGAGAGTGGTTCAGTTAATTTGATTATGCTTACTGTTCTGAGGCGATTTAAAGTGTTATGAAGATGTTATTTCCGATAAAAGTTCGTTAGATGTTGCGCTGCTTAAATTAGAGAAATTAACTGTGTTAAATTTTGATAGTAATTGATTAGGTGTTTATGGCTGTAGTACTTGGAATTTGAGATATTAGAAGTGATAAGGTTAGTAGTTTTGAGAAAAAAAAATTGGTTAAATGTTTATTTGTGCAGTATTTGAATTCAGAGATATTAAAGTGTAAGGAAAAGCGTGACGGAAATAGTTATTAAGTGTTCATTATGTTTGCATTTGGAATTGAGTTTTTCTTTTTTTTTCTGAGATGTTAAGGTTTGTCAATTTTTTGTTTGTTAATCTGCTGTTCTGGTTGAGATGAGAGTTTAATTGTTGGAGCGATGTTGTGTTTGGGGAATAAGTATTGGTTATATCGATTTTTTGTTGTGGACATGTAGAGCATGTTAGGCATTGGACTTCGTAAATGCGCTTGATTTGTTGTAATTTTTTCCCTCTCCTTGTTTCTGTTAAAATTTGATTTGGAGTTGTCATGCAAATTATTTT
>BMAU01006761.1:0-15897 GCA_019973935.1 Trichonephila clavipes
ATCTAAATCTGTTCTCCGTTTTGCAAATTCTCTCAACTCTCTTTATTCTCTTAAATTGATAGATCAACTTTAAAAAAAAGTATCTAGACTGCAGCTTACTCGACACTTCCCCAACTTACTGAGGATTCAGGGGTGTGACCAAGACAATACCTTTTTTTTTTCACCTAGAAACTCACCAAAGCGATCTATTTTTAACCTCGAAAATTTTCCAGAAAATCTAAATCTGTTCTCCGTTTTGTGAAATTCCTATAACTTTTATTTTAAATTGATAGATCATCTTTAAAAAATCGACGCTTTGACGCTGACACCCAACTTTACCGACGATTCGGTGACCAAGCCAATACCTTTTTTTCACCCTAGAAATACACAAAGTGACCCATTTAACCGAAAATTTTCAGAAATCTAAATTGGTCTCGGTTTTGCGAAATTCGCAAAGTTTTATTTTAAACGAAAGATCATCTTTAAAAACGGCGCTTTGACGCTGACACCCAACTACCGGGACGCGATTCGGTGACCACGCCAATTAAACTTTTTTTCACCCTAGAAAATTACCAAAGTGACTCCATTTTAACTCGAAAGTTTACCAGAAATCTAAATCTGGTCTCCGTTTTACGAAATTCCCGTAAAAGTTTTATTTTATATTGAAAGATCATTTTAAAAAACCGACGCTTTGACACTGGACACCCAACTTAACGTCTAGTCTGGCAGAAAGCCAAAAACTTTTTTTCACTCTACAAACTTACCAAAAAGTGACACATTTAACTCGAAATTTTACCAGAAATCTAAATCTGGTCTCCGTTTTTAGAAATTTCTCTAAGTTTTATTTAAATTGAAAGATCATCTTTAAAAAAACCGACGCTTTGACACTGACACCCAACTTACCGAGGATTCTGGTGATCAAGCCAATTTTTTTTTTCACCCTACAAACTTTACCAAAGCGACACATTTAACTCGAAATTTTACCAGAAATCTAAATCTGGTCTCAGTTTTGTAAAATTCCTCTAAGTTTTTTTTAAATTGAAAGATCATCTTTAAAAAACGACGCTTTGACACTGACACCCAACTCTACTGAGGATTCGGTGACCAAGCCAATACCTTTTTTTTTTTCACCCTAGAAAATTACCAAAGTGACCCATTTAACTCGAAATTTTTCCAGAAATCTAAATCTGGTCTCCGTTTTGCGAAATTCTGTAAGTTTTATTTTAAATTGAAAGATCATCTTTAAAAAAAACCGACGCTTTGACACTGACACCCAACTTACCGACGATTCGGTGAAAAGCCAATAACTTTTTTTTTTCACCCCCTAGAAACTTACCAAAAGTGACCATTTAACTCGAAAATTTTACCAGAAATCTAAATCTGGTCTCCATTTTGCGAAATTCCTGTAAGTTTTATTTTAAATTGAAAGATCATCTTTAAAAACTGACGCTTTGACGCTGACACCCAACTTACCGTCGATTCGGTGACCAAGCCAATAACTTTTTTTTCACTCCTACAAAATACCAAAGTGACCCATTTAACTCGAAATTTTCCAGAAATCTAAATCTGTGGTCTCCGTTTTATGAAATTCCTGTAACTTTTATTTTTAAATTGAAAGATATTTTTAAAAAACCGACGCTTTGACACTGACACCCAACTTACTGAGTGATTCGGTGACCAAGCCAATAATTTTTTTTTTCACCCTAGAAAATTACCAAAGTGACCCATTTAACTCGAAATTTTACCAGAAATCTAAATCTGTCTCCGTTTTGCGAAATTCCTGTAAGTTTTATTTTAAATTGAAAGATCATCTTTAAAAAATCGACGTTTTGACACTGACACCCAACTTACGAGGATTCGGTGACCAAGCTAATACTTTTTTTTCACCCTACAAACTTGCACCAAATTTCATTTAACTCGAAATTTTACCAGAAATCTAAATCTGGTCTCGTTTTGCGAAATTCCTCCTGTTTTTTTTAAATTGAAAGATCATCTTTAAAAACCAACGCTTTGACGCTGGACACCCAACTTATCATGACGATTCGGTGACCAAGCCAATAACTTTTTTTTTCCACCCTAGAAAATTACCAAAGTGACCATTTAATCGAAATTTTACCAGAAATCTAAATATGGTTCCATATTTTGCAAATTTTGTAAGTTTTATTTTAAATTGAAAGATCATCTTTAAAAAACGCTTTGACGCTGACACCCAACTTACTGAAGATTCGGTGACCAAGCCAATACCTTTTTTTTTTCACCGTAGAAACTACTTCAAAGTGATCATTTAACTCGAAAATTTTACCAGAAATCTAAATCTGGTCTCCGTTTTTGCGAAATTCTGTAATTTTTTTTAAATTGAAAGATCATCTTAAAACTGACGCTTTGACACTGACACCCAACTTACCGACGATTCGGTGACCAAGCCAATAACCTTTTTTTTTTTTCACCCTAGAAACTTACCAAAAAGTGACCCATTTAACTTGAAATTTTACCAGAAATCTAAATCTGGTCTCCGTTTTCAGAAATTCCGTAAGTTTTTTTTAATTGAAAGATCATCTTTAAAAAAAACGCTTTGACGCTGGACACCCAACTTATCGATGATTCTGGTGACGCCAAAAACTTTTTTTTTTTCACCTTTAAAGAAAATTACCAAAGTGACCCATTTAACTCGAATTTTTACCAGAAATCTAAATATGGTCTCTGTTTTGCGAAATTCCTGTAAGTTTTTATTTTAAATTGAAAGATCATTTTTAAAAACTGACGCTTTGACACTGGACACCCAACTTACTGAGGATTCGGTGACTGCCAATAACTTTTTTTTTTTCACCCTACAAATTACCAAAGTGACCATTTAACTCGAAATTTTACCCAGAAATTAAATCTGGTCTCCGTTTAAGAAATTCTCTAAGTTTTATTTTAAATTGAAAGATCATCTTTAAAAAACCGACGCTTTGACACTGACACCCAACTTACGAGGATTCGGTGACCAAGCCTATTTTTTTTTTTTCACCCTAGAAACTTACCAAAGTGACCCATTTAACTCGAAATTTTCCAGAAATCTAAATCTGGTCTCGGTTTTGCGAAATTCCTGTAACTTTTATTTTTAAATTGAAAGATCATTTTAAAAAAACCGACGCTTTGACACTGGACACCCAACTTACCGACGATTCGGTGACCAAGCCAATAATTTTTTTTTTTTTCACCCTAGAAAATTACCAAAGTGACCCATTTAACTCGAAATTTTACCAGAAATCTAAATCTGGTCTCCGTTTTGCGAAATTCCTGTAAGTTTTTTTTAAATTGAAAGATCATCTTTAAAAAAACCGACGCTTTGACACTGACACCCAACTTCGAGGATTGTGACCACGCCAATACCTTTTTTTTTTTCCACATAGAAACTTACCAAAGTGACCCATTTAACTCGAAATTTTACCAGAAATCTAAATCTGGTCTCGTTTTGCGAAATTCCTGTAAATTTTATTTTAAATTGAAAGATCATCTTTAAAAACCGACGCTTTGACGCTGACACCCAACTTACTGAGGATTCGGTGACCACGCCAATAACTTTTTTTCACCTAGAAACTTACCAAAGTGACCATTTAACTCGAAATTTTACCAGAAATCTAAATCTGGTCTCCGTTTTGCGAAATTCCTCTAACTTTTATTTTAAATTGAAAGATCATCTTTAAAAAACCGACGCTTTGACACTGACACCCAACTTACTGACGATTCGGTGACCAAGCCAATAACTTTTTTTTTTCACCCTAGAAACTTACCAAAGTGAACCATTTAACTCGAAATTTTACCAGAAATCTAAATCTGGTCTCCGTTTTGCGAAATTCCTGTAAGTTTTATTTTAAATTGAAAGATCATCTTAAAAAAACCAACGCTTTGACGCTGACACCCAACTTACGACGATTCGATGACCAAGCCAATAACTTTTTTTTTTTCACCCTAGAAACTTACCAAAGTGACCATTTAACTCGAAAATTTTACCAGAAATCTAAATCTGGTCTCCGTTTTGCGAAATTCCTGTAAGTTTTTTTTTAAATTGAAAGATCATCTTTTAAAAACCGACGCTTTGACGCTGGACACCCAACTTACGACGATTCGGTGACAAAGCCAATAAATTTTTTTAAACCATAGAAACTTACCAAAGTGACCATTTAACTGAAATTTTACCAGAAATCTAAATCTGGTCTCTGTTTTGCGAAATTCCTGTAAGTTTTATTTTAAATTGAAAGATCATCTTTAAAAAAACCGACGCTTTGACACTGACACCCAACTTACCGACGATTCGGTGACCACGCCAATAATTTTTTTTTCACCCTAGAAACTTACCAAAGTGACCATTTAACTCGAAATTTTCCAGAAATCAAATCTGGTCTCCGTTTTGCGAAATTCCTGTAACTTTTATTTTAAATTGAAAGATCATCTTTAAAAACCGGACGCTTTGACGCTGACACCCAACTTACCGACGATTGGGTGACCAAGCCAATAACTTTTTTTTCACCCTAGAAACTTACACAAAGTGACCCATTTAACTCGAAATTTTACCAGAAATCTAAATCTGGTCTCCGTTTTGCGAAATTCCTGTAACATTTTTTATTTTAAATTGAAAGATCATCTTTAAAAAAACCGACGCTTTGACGCTGACAGCCAACTTTGCTACCGACGATTCGGTGACCAAGCCAATAAATTTTTTTCCACCCTAGAAACTTACCAAAGTGACCCATTTAACTCGAAATTTTAGCAGAAATCTAAATCTGGTCTCCGTTTTGCGAAATTCCGGTAACTTTTTATTTTAAATTGAAAGATCATCTTTAAAAACCGACGCTTTGACGCTGACACCCAACTTATCGACGATTCGGTGACCACGCCAATAACTTTTTTTTTTCCACATCTAGAAACTTACCAAAGTGAACCATTTAACTCGAAATTTTACCAGAAATCTAAATCTGGTCTCCGTTTTTATGAAATTCCTGTAACTTTTATTTTAAATTGAAAGATCATCTTTAAAACTGACGCTTTGACAGCTGGACACCAACTTACCGACGATTGGGTGACCAAGCCATAACTTTTTTTTCCACCCTCAGAAACTTACCAAAGTGACCCATTTAACTCGAAATTTTCCAGAAATCTAAATCTGGTCTCGGTTTTGTGAAATTCCTGTAACTTTTTTTAAATTGAAAGATCATCTTTAAAAACCGACGCTTTGACGCTGACACCCAACTTATCGACGATTCGGTGACCAAGCCAATAACTTTTTTTCCACCCTAGAAAATTACCAAAGTGACCCATTTAACTTGAAATTTTAGCAGAAATCTAAATCTGGTCTCCGTTTTGCTGCAAAATTTCTCTAACTTTTATTTTTAAATTGAAAGATCATCTTTAAAAAACGACGCTTTGAAGCTGACAGCCAACTTACGACGACGATTCGGTGACTAAGCCAATAACTTTTTTTTTCCACCTAGAAAATACCAAAGTGACCCATTTAACCTGAAATTTTACCAGAAATCTAAATCTGGTCTCCGTTTTGCGAAATTCCTATAAATTTTTAAATTGAAAGATCATCTTTAAAAAAAACCGACGCTTTGACGCTGGACACCCAAAAGAAAATACCAAAGTGACCCATTTCGAAATTTTACCAGAAAAAATCTGTCGACGTTTTGAAACGTAACTTTTTTTTAAATTGAAAGATCATCTTTAAAAACCGACGCTTTGACACTGACAGCCAACTTATCGACGATTGGGTGATCAAGCCAATAACTTTTTTTTTTCACCCTAGAAACTTACCAAAGTGACCCATTTTACTTGAAATTTTACCAGAAATCTAAATCTGGTCTCCGTTTTACGAAATTCCTGTAAGTTTTTTTTTAAATTGAAAGATCATCTTTAAAAACCGACGCTTTGACGCTGACAGCCAACTTATCGACGATTCGGTGACCAAGCCAATAACTTTTTTTTCCACCCTAGAAACTTACCAAAGTGACCCATTTAACTGAAATTTTACCAGAAATCCAAATCTGGTCTCTGTTTTGCGAAATTCCTATAAGTTTTATTTTAAATTGAAAGATCATCTTTAAAAACTGACGCTTTGACGCTGGACACCAACTTACCGACGATTCGGTGACCAAGCCAATAACTTTTTTTTTTTTTCCACCCTAGAAAACTTACCAAAGTGACCCATTTAACCCGAAATTTTACCAGAAATCTAAATCTGGTCTCCGTTTTGCGAAATTCCTCTAAGTTTTATTTTTAAATTGAAAGATCATCTTTAAAAACCGACGCTTTGACACTGAGCCAACTTATCGACGATTGGGGTGACCAAGCCAATAACTTTTTTTTTCACCCTAGAAACTTACCAAAGTGACCCATTTAACCCGAAATTTTACCAGAAATCTAAATCTGGTCTCCGTTTTGAAATTCTGTAACTTTTTTTTAAATTGAAAGATCATCTTTAAAAACCGACGCTTTGACGCTGAGCCAACTTATCGACGATTGGGTGACCAAGCCAATAACTTTTTTTCACCCTAGAAATAGTATTCCATTTAAGAAACCAAAGTGACCCATTTAACTGAAATTATGAAATTTTAGCAGAAATCTAAATCTGGTCTCCGTTTTGACAAAATTCCTCTAACTTTTATTTTAAATTGAAAGATCATCTTTAAAAAAACCGACGCTTTGACGCTGGACACTAAACTTTACTCGACGATTCGGTGACTATTTTTAAATTAACATCTTTTTCACCCTAGACGCTTACCAAAGTGACCCATTTAACTCGAAATTTTACCAGAAATCTAAATCTGGTCTCCTGTTTTGCGAAATTTGTAATTTTTTTTAAATTGAAAGATCATCTTTAAAAACCTGACGCTTTGAAGCTGACAGCCAACTTATCGACGATTGGGTGACCAAGCCAATAACTTTTTTTTTCCACCCTAGAAACTTACCAAAGTGACCCATTTAACCCGAAATTTTACCAGAAATCTAAATCTGGTCTCCGTTTTGCGAAATTCCTGTAAGTTTTATTTAAATTGAAAGATCATTTTTAAAAACCGACGCTTTGAGCTGGACACCAACTTACCGACGATTCGGTGACCAAGCCAATAACTTTTTTTTTTCACCCTAGAAACTTACCAAAGTGACCATTTAACTCGAAATTTTAGCAGAAATCTAAATCTGGTCTCCGTTTTACGAAATTCCTGTAAGTTTTATTTTAAATTGAAAGATCATCTTTAAAAACCCGACGCTTTGAAGCTGACAGCCAACTTATCGACGATTCGGTGACCAAGCCAATAACTTTATTTTTCCACCCTAGAAACTTACCAAAGTGACCCATTTAACTCGAAATTTTACCAGAAATCTAAATCTGGTCTCCGTTTTGCGAAATTCCTGTAAGTTTTTTTTAAATTGAAAGATCATTTTTAAAAACCGACGCTTTGACGCTGGACACCCAACTTTATGACGATTGGGTGACCAAGCCAATAACTATTTTTTTCCACCCTAGAAACTTACCAAAGTGACCCATTTAACTCGAAATTTTAGCAGAAATCTAAATCTGGTCTCTGTTTTGTGAAATTCCTGTAACTTTTTTTTTAAATTGAAAGATCATCTTTAAAAACCGACGCTTTGAAGCTGACAGCCAACTTATCGACGATTGGGTGACCAAGCCAATAACTTTTTTTTTTCCACCCTAGAAACTTACCAAAGTGACCCATTTAACCGAAATTTTACCAGAAATCTAAATCTGGTCTCCGTTTTATGAAATTCCTGTAACTTTTTTTTAAATTGAAAGATCATCTTTAAAAAACCGGGACGCTTTGAAGCTGGACAGCCAACTTATCGACGATTGGGTGACCAAGCCAATAACTTTTTTTTTCCACCCTAGAAACTTACCAAAGTGACCCATTTAACTCGAAATTTTACCAGAAATCTAAATCTGGTCTCGGTTTTGCGAAATTTTGTAACTTTTTTTTAAATTGAAAGATCATTTTAAAAAAATCGACGCTTTGAAGCTGGACAGCCAACTTATCGACGATTGGGTGACCAAGCCAATAACTTTTTTTTTCCACCCTAGAAACTTACCAAAGTGACCCATTTAACTCGAAATTTTACCAGAAATCTAAATCTGTCTCCGTTTTGCGAAATTCCGGTAAGTTTTTTTTAAATTGAAAGATCATTTTTTAAAAACCGACGCTTTGACGCTGACAGCCACTTTATCGACGATTCGGTGACCAAGCCAATAACTTTTTTTCCACCCTAGAAACTTACCAAAGTGACCATTTAACCTGAAATTTTACCAGAAATCTAAATCTGGTCTCGGTTTTGCGAAATTCCTGTAACTTTTATTTTAAATTGAAAGATCATCTTTAAAAACCGACGCTTTGAAGCCGGAGCCAACTTATCGACGATTGGTGACCAAGCCAATAACTTTTTTTCCACCCTAGAAACTTACCAAAGTGACCCATTTAACTCGAAATTTTACCAGAAATCTAAATCTGGTCTCCGTTTTGCGAAATTCCTATAACTTTTTTTTTTTTTAAATTGAAAGATCATTTTTAAAAAACCGACGCTTTGACGCTGGACAGCCAACTTATCGACGATTCGGTGAAAACGCCAATAACTTTTTTCCACCCTAGAAACTTACCAAAGTGACCCATTTAACCCGAAATTTTACCAGAAATCTAAATCTGGTCTCCGTTTTGCAAAAATTCTGTAACTTTTTTTTAAATTGAAAGATCATCTTTAAAAACCCGACGCTTTGACACTGGACAGCCAACTTATCGACGATTGGGTGACCAAGCCAATAACTTTTTTTCCACCCTAGAAACTTACCAAAGTGACCCATTTAACCCGAAATTTTACCAGAAATCTAAATCTGGTCTCCGTTTTGCGAAATTCCTATAACTTTTATTTTAAATTGAAAGATCATCTTTAAAAAAACCCGACGCTTTGACGCTGGACAGCCAACTTATCGACGATTGGGTGACCAAGCCAATAACTTTTTTTTTCCACCCTAGAAACTTACCAAATTGACCCATTTAACCCGAAATTTTACCAGAAATCTAAATCTGGTCTCCGTTTTGCGAAATTCCTATAACTTTTTTTTTAAATTGAAAGATCATCTTTAAAAAAACCGACGCTTTGACGCTGACAGCCAACTTATCGACGATTGGGTGACCAAGCCTATAACTTTTTTTTTCCACCCTAGAAACTTACCAAAGTGACCCATTTAACCCGAAATTTTACCAGAAATCTAAATCTGGTCTCCGTTTTGCGAAATTCCGGTAACTTTTTTTTAAATTGAAAGATCATCTTTAAAAACCGACGCTTTGACGCTGAGCCAACTTATCGACGATTGGGTGACCAAGCCAATAACTTTTTTTTCCACCCTAGAAACTTACCAAAGTGACCCATTTAACCCGAAATTTTACCAGAAATCTAAATCTGGTCTCCGTTTTGCGAAATTCTGTAACTTATTTTTTAAATTGAAAGATCATCTTTAAAAAAACCGACGCTTTGAAGCTGAGCCAACTTATCGACGATTGGGTGACCAAGCCAATAACTTTTTTTTCCACCCTAGAAACTTACCAAACTGACCCATTTAACCCGAAATTTTACCAGAAATCTAAATCTGGTCTCCGTTTTGTGAAATTCCTGTAACTTATTTTTTAAATTGAAAGATCATCTTTAAAAAAACCGACGCTTTGAAGCTGGACAGCCAACTTATCGACGATTGGGTGACCAAGCCAATAACTTTTTTTTCCACCCTAGAAACTTACCAAAGTGACCCATTTAACCCGAAATTTTAGCAGAAATCTAAATCTGGTCTCCGTTTTGCGAAATTCCTGTAACTTTTTTTTAAATTGAAAGATCATTTTAAAAACCGACGCTTTGAAGCTGGACAGCCAACTTATCGACGATTGGGTGACCAAGCCAATAACTTTTTTTTCCACCCTAGAAACTTACCAAAGTGACCCATTTAACTCGAAATTTTACCAGAAATCTAAATCTGGTCTCCGTTTTGCGAAATTCCTATAACTTTTTTTTTAAATTGAAAGATCATCTTTAAAAACCGACGCTTTGACGCTGGACAGCCAACTTATCGACGATTCGGTGACCAAGCCAATAACTTTTTCCACCCTTAGAAACTTACCAAAGTGACCCATTTAACCCGAAATTTTACCAGAAATCTAAATCTGGTCTCGTTTTGCGAAATTCTGTAAACTTTCCTTTTTTTTTTAAATTGAAAGATCATCTTTAAAAACCCGACGCTTTGAAGCTGACAGCCAACTTATCGACGATTCGGTGACCAAGCCAATAACTTTTTTCCACCCTAGAAACTTACCAAAGTGACCCATTTAACCCTGAAATTTTACCAGAAATCTAAATCTGGTCTCCGTTTTGCGAAATTTCCGGTAACTTTATTTTTAAATTGAAAGATCATCTTTAAAAACCCGACGCTTTGAAGCTGAGCCAACTTATCGACGATTCGGTGACCAAGCCAATAACTTTTTTTTTCCACCCTAGAAACTTACCAAAGTGACCCATTTAACCTCGAAATTTTACCAGAAATCTAAATCTGGTCTCCGTTTTTGCGAAATTCCTGTAAGTTTTTTTTTAAATTGAAAGATCATTTTAAAAAACCGACGCTTTGAAGCTGACAGCCAACTTATCGACGATTCGGTGACCAAGCCAATAACTTTTTTTTTTCCACCCTAGAAACTTACCAAATTGACCCATTTAACCCGAAATTTTACCAGAAATCTAAATCTGGTCTCCGTTTTGCGAAATTCCTGTAACTTTTTTTTTAAATTGAAAGATCATCTTTAAAAAAACCGACGCTTTGAAGCTGAGCCAACTTATCGACGATTCGGTGACCAAGCCAATAACTTTTTTCCACCCTAGAAACTTACCAAAGTGACCCATTTAACCTCGAAATTTTACCAGAAATCTAAATCTGGTCTCCGTTTTGCGAAATTCCGTAACTTTTTTTAAATTGAAAGATCATCTTTAAAAACCGACGCTTTGAAGCTGAGCCAACTTATCGACGATTGGGTGACCAAGCCAATAAATTTTTTTTTTTTTCCACCCTAGAAACTTACCAAAGTGACCCATTTAACTCGAAATTTTACCAGAAATCTAAATCTGGTCTCCGTTTTACGAAATTCCTGTAACTTATTTTTTAAATTGAAAGATCATCTTTAAAAACCGACGCTTTGACGCTGACAGCCAACTTTATCGACGATTCGGTGACCAAGCCAATAACTTTTTTTTCCACCCTAGAAACTTACCAAAGTGACCCATTTAACCCGAAATTTTACCAGAAATCTAAATCTGGTCTCCGTTTTTGAAATTCCTGTAACTTTTTTTTAAATTGAAATATCATCTTTAAAAAACCGACGCTTTGCAGCTGAGCCAACTTATCGACGATTGGGTGACCAAGCAAATAACTTTTTTTTTCCACACTAGAAACTTACCAAACTGACCCATTTAACCCGAAATTTAGCAGAAATCTAAATCTGGTCTCCGTTTTGCGAAATTCCTGTAACTTTTTTTTTAAATTGAAAGATCATCTTTAAAAACCCGACGCTTTGAAGCTGAGCCAACTTATCGACGATTGGGTGACCAAGCCAATAACTTTTTTTTTCCACCCTAGAAACTTACCAAAGTGACCCATTTAACCTCGAAATTTTACCAGAAATCTAAATCTGGTCTCCGTTTTGCGAAATTCCTGTAACTTATTTTTTAAATTGAAAGATCATTTTTAAAAACCGACGCTTTGACGCTGACAGCCAACTTATCGACGATTCGGTGACCAAGCCAATAACTTTTTTTTCCACCCTAGAAACTTACCAAAGTGACCATTTAACCCGAAATTTTACCAGAAATCTAAATCTGGTCTCCGTTTTGCGAAATTCCTATAACTTTTTTTTAAATTGAAAGATCATCTTTAAAAACCGACGCTTTGAAGCTGACAGCCAACTTATCGACGATTCGGTGACCAAGCCAATAACTTTTTTTTCCACCCTAGAAACTTACCAAAGTGACCCATTTAACCCGAAATTTTACCAGAAATCTAAATCTGGTCTCCGTTTTGCGAAATTCCTGTAACTTATTTTTTTAAATTGAAAGATCATCTTTAAAAAACCGACGCTTTGAAGCTGAGCCAACTTATCGACGATTGGGTGACCAAGCCAATAACTTTTTTTTTCCACCCTAGAAACTTACCAAAGTGACCCATTTAACCCGAAATTTTACCAGAAATCTAAATCTGGTCTCCGTTTTGCGAAATTCCTGTAACTTTTTTTTAAATTGAAAGATCATCTTTAAAAACCGACGCTTTGAAGCTGAGCCAACTTATCGACGATTCGGTGACCAAGCCAATAACTTTTTTTTTTCCACCCTAGAAACTTACCAAAGTGACCCATTTAACCCGAAATTTTACCAGAAATCTAAATCTGGTCTCCGTTTTGCGAAATTCCTATACTTATTTTTTAAATTGAAAGATCATTTTTAAAAACCGACGCTTTGAAGCTGAGCCAACTTATCGACGATTGGGTGACCAAGCCAATAACTTTTTTTTCCACCCTAGAAACTTACCAAAGTGACCCATTTAACCCGAAATTTTAGCAGAAATCTAAATCTGGTCTCCGTTTTGCGAAATTCCTATAACTTTTTTTTAAATTGAAAGATCATTTTAAAAAAACCGACGCTTTGACGCTGACAGCCAACTTATCGACGATTCGGTGACCAAGCCAATAACTTTTTTTTCCACCCTAGAAACTTACCAAAGTGACCCATTTAACCCGAAATTTTACCAGAAATCTAAATCTGGTCTCCGTTTTGCGAAATTCCTGTAACTTTTTTTTAAATTGAAAGATCATCTTTAAAAAAACCGACGCTTTGAAGCTGACAGCCAACTTATCGACGATTGGGTGACCAAGCCAATAACTTTTTTTTCCACCCTAGAAACTTACCAAAGTGACCCATTTAACCCGAAATTTTACCAGAAATCTAAATCTGGTCTCCGTTTTACGAAATTCCTGTAACTTTTTTTTAAATTGAAAGATCATTTTTAAAAACCGACGCTTTGAAGCTGACAGCCAACTTATCGACGATTCGGTGACCAAGCCAATAACTTTTTTTTCCACCCTAGAAACTTACCAAAGTGACCCATTTAACCCGAAATTTTACCAGAAATCTAAATCTGGTCTCCGTTTTGCGAAATTCTGTAACTTTTTTTTAAATTGAAAGATCATTTTTAAAAACCGACGCTTTGAAGCTGACAGCCAACTTATCGACGATTCGGTGACCAAGCCTATAACTTTTTTTTCCACACTAGAAACTTACCAAACTGACCCATTTAACCCGAAATTTTACCAGAAATCTAAATCTGGTCTCCGTTTTGCGAAATTCCTGTAACTTATTTTTTAAATTGAAAGATCATCTTTTAAAAAACCGACGCTTTGAAGCTGAGCCAACTTATCGACGATTGGGTGACCAAGCCAATAACTTTTTTTTTTTTCCACCCTAGAAACTTACCAAAGTGACCCATTTAACCGAAATTTTACCAGAAATCTAAATCTGGTCTCCGTTTTGCGAAATTCCTGTAACTTATTTTTTAAATTGAAAGATCATCTTTAAAAAAACCGACGCTTTGAAGCTGAGCCAACTTATCGACGATTGGGTGACCAAGCCAATAACTTTTTTTTCCACCCTAGAAACTTACCAAAGTGACCCATTTAACCCTAAATTTCAGCAGAAATCTAAATCTGGTCTCCGTTTTTGCGAAATTCCTGTAACTTTTTTTTAAATTGAAAGATCATCTTTAAAAAACCGACGCTTTGAAGCTGAGCCAACTTATCGACGATTGGGTGACCAAGCCAATAACTTTTTTTTTCCACCCTAGAAACTTACCAAAGTGACCCATTTAACCCGAAATTTTACCAGAAATCTAAATCTGGTCTCCGTTTTGCGAAATTCCTGTAACTTTTTTTTTAAATTGAAAGATCATCTTTAAAAAAACCGACGCTTTGAAGCTGACAGCCAACTTATCGACGATTCGGTGACCAAGCCAATAACTTTTTTTTTCCACCCTAGAAACTTACCAAAGTGACCCATTTAACCCGAAATTTTACCAGAAATCTAAATCTGGTCTCCGTTTTGCGAAATTCTATAACTTTTTTTTAAATTGAAAGATCATTTTAAAAAAACCGACGCTTTGAAGCTGAGCCAACTTATCGACGATTGGGTGACCAAGCCAATAACTTTTTTTTCCACCCTAGAAACTTACCAAAGTGACCCATTTAACCCGAAATTTTACCAGAAATCTAAATCTTGTCTCCGTTTTGCGAAATTCCTGTAACTTTTTTTTAAATTGAAAGATCATCTTTAAAAAAACCGACGCTTTGAAGCTGAGCCAACTTATCGACGATTGGGTGACCAAGCCAATAACTTTTTTTTTCCACCCTAGAAACTTACCAAAGTGACCCATTTAACCTCGAAATTTTACCAGAAATCTAAATCTGGTCTCCGTTTTGCGAAATTCCTGTAACTTTTTTTTAAATTGAAAGATCATCTTTAAAAAACCGACGCTTTGAAGCTGACAGCCAACTTATCGACGATTGGGTGACCAAGCCAATAACTTTTTTCCACCCTAGAAACTTACCAAAGTGACCCATTTAACCCGAAATTTTACCAGAAATCTAAATCTGGTCTCCGTTTTGCGAAATTCCTGTAACTTTTTTTTTAAATTGAAAGATCATCTTTAAAAAACCCGACGCTTTGAAGCTGAGCCAACTTATCGACGATTCGGTGACCAAGCCAATAACTTTTTTTTTCCACCCTAGAAACTTACCAAAGTGACCCATTTAACCCGAAATTTTACCAGAAATCTAAATCTGGTCTCCGTTTTGCGAAATTCCTGTAACTTTTTTTTAAATTGAAAGATCATCTTTAAAAAACCGACGCTTTGAAGCTGACAGCCAACTTATCGACGATTCGGTGACCAAGCCTATAACTTTTTTTTTCCACCCTAGAAACTTACCAAAGTGACCCATTTAACTCGAAATTTTACCAGAAATCTAAATCTGGTCTCCGTTTTGCGAAATTCCTATAACTTTTTTTTAAATTGAAAGATCATTTTAAAAAAACCGACGCTTTGAAGCTGACAGCCAACTTATCGACGATTCGGTGACCAAGCCAATAACTTTTTTTTTCCACCCTAGAAACTTACCAAAGTGACCCATTTAACCCGAAATTTTACCAGAAATCTAAATCTGGTCTCGGTTTTACGAAATTCCTGTAACTTATTTTTTAAATTGAAAGATCATCTTTAAAAACCGGACGCTTTGAAGCTGTCTTTAAAAACCCGACGCTTTGAAGCTGAGCCAACTTTCGACGATTGGGTGACCAAGCCAATAACTTTTTTTTTTCCACCCTAGAAACTTACCAAAGTGACCCATTTAACCCTAAATTTCAGCAGAAATTTAAATCTGGTCTCCGTTTTGCGAAATTCCTGTAACTTTATTTTTAAATTGAAAGATCATCTTTAAAAACCCGTAACTTTTTTAAATTGAAAGATCATCTTTAAAAAACCCGACGCTTTGAAGCTGAGCCAACTTATCGACGATTCGGTGACCAAGCCAATAACTTTTTTCACCCTAGAAACTTACCAAAGTGACCCATTTAACTCGAAATTTTACCAGAAATCTAAATCTGATCTCCGATTTGCGAAATTCCGGTAACTTTTTTTAAATTGAAAGATCATCTTTAAAAAACCCGACGCTTTGAAGCTGAGCCAACTTATCGACGATTCGGTGACCAAGCCAATAACTTTTTTTCCACCCTAGAAACTTACCAAAGTGACCCATTTAACCCGAAATTTTACCAGAAATCTAAATCTGGTCTCCGATT